>CM076572.1:771892540-771959568 GCA_034641835.2 Pinus albicaulis
TTTTTAGAAAAATAAATATTACAGAGCAATGCAACATATAAAATATGAATAAAACACAAGCACACAAAACACATAAAACCAGAGAGACACAGATATACGTGGTTCACCCAGTCTGGGCTACGTCCACCTCGAAAAACCAGTCCATCCTTTCTATTATCCAGCAAAAATGAAGAGACACAACCTACAGTAGATCTGTTGTAATATACTTTATTCTCTCTCACAGTCTCCCTATCTGTTTCTCTCTCTAAGAATACACGCACAATCCATAGCCGCAATAAAACACCCTCATAAAAGCGAGGGGTTTCCTTCTAGGGAAAAAAACCATAAAATAAACATAACTTCTACCATCAAATCATCCACCTAATGAATGGCCCAGATTGACTAGAAATTACTATACTTTTACAAGGAATTTTTACATCTATTCTTAGCTTCGGGGGTGTTGCCCCCGAAACCCCCTGCCAGGAGGGGCTCCATAAAGTCGCAGCCGCCCCCCCTGGACCCCCCAGGCAGCGTTTAATTATGGGTGGCGTTGCCACCCCATTAAGGTATAGTGGTCCAACGCTGTGAAACAAAATAAACAAGATAATCAGGCTCCACACCCAACAATCTCCCACTTGGAGACTGATTGTAGCAACTGTGCTGCTGCTTCATTTGCTGGACAATAAATCCTCTTTGAACCTGGCTGTTTCTCATATTTATTGTCATCCTTGAAGACCAATTGAAACTAAGCATAATCTCAGTTTCTCCCTGCTTATAAATTTTGTTAGCATATCTGCAGGATTCTGGCTAGTGTGTATCTTTCCAGCTTCAACTGTCCATCTTCCAATACTGACCGTATGAAATGGTACTTGAGCTGTATGTGTTTAGTCCTGGAATTAAATGCTGAGTTCTTTGCAAGATGAATGGCACTTTGGCTATCACTGTATAATGTTCCCATATCATGCTTCTTACCCAATTCATCCATAAACCTTTGTAACCAAATCATTTCTTTACTAGCCTCTGTAGCAGCAACATACTCTGCTTCTGTTGTTGAAAGTGCAACAACACTTTGGATTTTTGAAACCCAACTGATAGTAAATACATATCCTGTAGTGCTTCTCATATTATCTCTGTAACCTGCCATATCTGCAAACATATCCTTGTAGAGAAATGCTTGAACCACCAAAGAATAATGCTTGATTTGTGGTACCTCTCAAATATCTGAGAATCCATTTCACTACCATCCAATGTTATTTTCTTGGATTTTTCATGTACGTGCTTACAACTCCCACTGCATGTGCAATATTAGGCCTTGTGCAGACCATTGCATACATTAAGCTTCCAACTGCTGATGCATATGGAACTTTAGACATATAATCCATTTCTTCTTGGGTCTTGGGGCACATCTCCTTACTAAGTTTGAAATGGCTAGCAAAAGGTGTACTAACTGGTTTTGCATTCTACATATTTAATATTTTCAACATATTTTGTATGTACTCATTCTGAGACAGTGTTAATTTGTGATTTTTCCTATCTCTAGTTATTCTCATACCAAGGATTTGTTTTGCAACTCCCAAATCCTTCATTGCAAATGAATTTGCCAATTTTATTTTGAGCACATTTATTTCCTGCATGTTAGACCCTGCAACAAGCATGTCATCTACATACAATAACAATATAATATAGCTGCCATCATTTTGCCTTTTTAGATAAACACAATGATCAGAGTGACATCTAGTATAACCTTGTTTAGACATAAACTTGTCAAATTTTAGATACCACTGCCTTGGAGCTTGTTTTAAGCCATACAAGCTCTTCTTTAGCCTGCACACTAATTTTTCTTTCCCTTTGACCTCATATCCTTCTGGTTGCTCCATATAGATCTCTTCCTCCAAATATCCATGGAGAAATGTTGTCTTTACATCTAACTGTTCAAGATGTAAATCTTCCGCTGCTACAAGACTTAAAATAGTTCTAATTGAAGTCATCTTAACAACAGGAGAAAATATTTCATAAAAATCAATACCTTTCTTTTGTGCAAACCCCTTCACCACAAGTCTAGCTTTGTACCTCTGTTTTCCTCCATCTTCTTCCTTCAGCCTGTAAACCCATTTATTCTGCAATGTAGTTTTACCTGCAGGCAAGCTAACTAAGTCCCAAGTCTGGTTATGCATTAAGGAGTCCATATTTTCTTCCATGGCTAGCTCCCACTTCTTCCTACTTTCAACCTGCATTGCTTCTTCATAAAATTCGGGTTCACCAGAATAAGTGAACAATAAACAATATAATGATGGAGAGTATCGTTCAGGGGGTTTACTTATCCTGGTAGATCTTCTAACACCACTTTCAGGTGTTTGAGGTTCCTGTTGTTGTTGTGGTGGTTGCTGTTGTTGTTGATAATTATTATTTTCAGGCACCTTTACTTTTTCTGTGATCACATCAAGAACTGTGCATTCTTTGTTTTCTTTTTCATGTTTCTTTTTCTGCAACTGATTCTTATACAAGACCTTTTCATTGAATATTACATCTCTGCTCCTAATGATTTTGTGATTTTCATAATCATATAAGCGATAACCAAAATCATTAACACCATATCCAATAAAGGTACATTTCTTTGATTTTGCCTCAAGATTTTTTCTATTTTCTTTATTAATATGGACAAAGGCCTCACAACCAAAAGGCTTTAAAAAAGAGTAGTTTACCTTTTTACCTGTCCATGCTTCCTCTGGAATACCACCATCCAAGGAACTTGAAGGCCCTCTGTTTATTAGATAAATAGCAGTATATACAACATCTGCCCAAAATTTTAAAGGAAATCCTGCATGCAATCTCATGCACCTTGCATGCTCCATGATTGTTTTGTTTATTCTTTCTGACACACCATTTTCTTGTGGTGTTCTTGGAACTGTCTTCTCTCTGCGAATTCCATGCTCTGAAAAATACCTATCAAACTCTTTGCTGTAATATTCACCTCCATTGTCTAATATGAGACACTTCAACTTCTTTCCTGTCTCAATCTCAACCAAAGCTTTCCATTTCTTGAAAATATCAAATACATCATATTTATTCTAAATACAATAAATCCATGTTTTTCTAGTTGCATCATCAATAAAAGTAACGTAATAACGAGAGCCACCAAGAGATGATACCTGAGCAGGTCCCCATACATCTGTATGCAAAAGCTCTAATTTTTCACTCTTCTTTTCTTTACCAACTCTTAGAAATCTGACTCTCTTCTATTTTCCATAAATGCAGTCCTCACAAAAATCCAAATCAACATTCTTCAAACCCGGCAACAAATTTCTTGAGTGAAGAAACTTCATCCCCTTCTCACTCATGTGTCCGAGCCTATGATGCCATAATGCTGCATCTGCTCCTTTGGAAGTTAAAGCATTAAAAAAGTTAGAAATACCATTGCATAAATACAATGTACCAGCCTTTTCACCTTTTTCTATTACTAGGGCTCCTTTGGTGACCTTCCAAGTTTTATCTGTGAAAGTTGTCACGCAACCTTCAAAACCTAACTACCCTATTGAAATCAGATTTTTCTTCAGATCTGGAACATGCCTTACCTCCTTTAATAACCATTGGTTTCCATTTTGTTGTTTTACAAGAATTTTACCCATTCCAACAATTTTATAGGGTTTATCATCACCCAAACAGACTTGTCCATAATCTCCTTGAACATAGTCATGAAAATATTTCTTATCAGGTGTGGCATGGAATGAGGCCCCTAAATCTACAACCCAATAATTAGTAACATTTTCGAAAGAAAGAATCAAAGAATCTTGTAACACATCACCTGTCACATTTTCTTCATGATTTCTTTCTTGTTGTGCATCTCCTTCTTTTCCCTTCTAAGATCTATAGTCTTTCTTTAGGTGTCCTTTCTTTCCACATTTCCAGCACACTATCCCTGATCTGGACTTGGATCTGCCTTTCCTTGATTTACTGTGATATCCCGAGCTCTTTCCTCTTTCCATTCTTCTTCCCCTAGACTCTGCACTCAAAGCATTACCTGATGTCTCACCGGAGCTTTTTTGACGCATTTCCTCGCTAAGGATAGCACCGAAAACATCATAAAACTTTAAAGTACTAGATCCAGAGACAAAGTTACTAATGGCCATAACTAAACCATTACAGCTTTTTGGCAATGAGCATAGAAATAAAAGAGCCCTAACTTCATCATCAAAGTTTACCCCTACAGAACCTAACTGACTGGTAACTGTATTAAAATCATTTAAATGGTTTGCAACAGATCCACCTTCCGACATCTTCATATTAAATAAATGTTTCATAAGAAATACCTTGTTTGAGGCCGAGGGTTTTTCATATAGTTTCGCCAACGCCTTAATCAAACCCTCTTTTGTTGTTTCCTTCGAAATATTTAATGCTACCGATGTTGCGAGGCACAACCGTACTATTCCGAGCGCATTTCTATTGATAATATCCCATTCTGCGTCTGTCATAGTCGTCGGATTCTTTGTTTTTCCACTCTATGGTAGGTATAGATATTTCTGATATAGGTAATCTTCCATATGCATCTTCCACAGCGGGAATTTTTGGCCGTTAAATTTCTCGACCCTAAACTTACCATCTTCTGCCATTGCTCCCACTTGAACCAGGAACCCTTCTTTCGTGCGAGTTTATTAGCCAAATAGACCTTCGACTCTGATACCAGTTGTTAGAAAATTAAATATTACAGAGCAATGCAACATATAAAATATGTGGAAAACACAAGCACACAAAACACGTAAAACTAGAGAGACATAGATATATGTGGCTCACCCAGTTTGGGCTACGTCCACCCCAAACAGCCAGTCCTTCCTTTTTATTATCCAGCAAAAATGAAGAGACACAAACTACAGCAGATCCGCTGTAATATCCTCTGTTCTCTCTCACAGTCTCCCTATCTGTTTCTCACTCTAAAAATACACACACAATCCATAGCCACAATACAATACCCTCATAAAAGCGAGGGGTTTCCTTCTAGGGCAAAAAACCCTAAACTAAACATAACTTCTACCGTCAGATTATTCGCCTAATTAATGGCCCGGATTGAATAGAAATTACTATACTTTTACAAGGCAATTTTACATCTATACTTAGCTTCAGGGGCGCTGCCCCCGAAACCCCTTGCCAAGGGGGGCTCCATAAAGTTGCAGCTACCACCCCCCTAGACCCCCCAGGCAGCATTTAATTACGGGCGGCGTTGCCGCCCCATTAAGGTACAAGGGTCCAATGTTGTGATACAAAATAAACAAGATAATCAGGCTCCACACCCAACATAATTAATATATATCTCAAAATTGTATAATCAATTAAGACCCTACCTCCTCCTAAATAAAAAAAGGACATTGAATCCTTTATGGGAAAAATTAATTTCGTAAGGAGGTTTATCCCTGATTTCACAAATATTATCAAACCTATACATCATATGTTGAAAAATTATCAAATATTTCATTTGAACTCATCTTCCCAAAAATATTTTCAACAAATTAAAGATGTTATTTATTCATCCCTTAATTCAGCTACTCCTTATTTTACTAGATACTTCATTATTTATACTAATGCTACTAAAGGAGCTATTTCTACTATTTTAATGCAAAAAAATAATGAAGGGCTTAAACAACCTGTAGAATTCATGAGTTAGAGACTCTCTAATGAGAAAATGAAGTACTTTAATATAAAAACATGTTTACTCTTTGGTGAAATCTATCGAAAAATTAGGCATTTAATTTAATGGAAAACACACTGAAGTCAGAACTCCTTTAATAATCGTTAAATTCTTGCTATCTTAAAACTAATGTTTGGAAAATTAGCTCATTGGTTGAAAAAAAATTCAAGAACATGATTTAGAAATCACTACTACTAATACCAACAAAGGGTGAGATTTGGCCTTACATTTGGTACAAAATTTGAACAATAATAAAGAGGTTGAATTACAAACTGAATATTTTTCTGAATTGTTCTTCATTCATGGAGAAGAATGTGAATTGTATCAACACTGTTGGTATCATGATGTTATTTTTACTTAGTAGAGGATAAAATTAATATTAGACACTTCAAAATATGTATTTAGAGGAAATATTTTATTCAAAAAATCTCTTGAAGGAATATTGTTAAGGTGTGTGGATGATAAATCTGCTAATCAAATTTTAAAATAATTGCATGGATCATCTCAACAATATGATCATGCAGGAGCTCATTTTTATGCTAAATCAACCGCTTACAATATTTTTAGGGCTATATACTTCTCGCCCTACTTACAATATTTTTAGGGCTAGATACTTTTGGCCCTATATCATTTGTGATACCTTTAAATTTGTAATTTTTTGTGATTAATGTCAATGCACAAAAATAAGGCTTCAAGATTAAGTCATGACTATGAAACCTATCATCGCTACTTGTCCTTTCATAAAACGGGGACTAGATTTTGTTAGTCCTTTAAATCCTCCATCCTCAACCAGAAATATTTTCATTTTAACTGCTATAGATTACTTTACTAAGTGGTTTGAAGTAGTTCCCCTAAAAAAAGCAACTAATGATCAAGTCATTAAATTCTTTGAAGAAAGTTTTTTCCCTCTATTTGGAACCCTAGTTCATATTGTCTCTAATAATGGGACTGCATTCATTTCCAACACATTTTATCTCTTTTTTGTGATATTTTGGATTAAGCATACTTTCTCTTCATCTTATTATCCTTAAGGAAACATATTAGTAGACCCCAAGAATAAAAAATTATTCAAAATACTTAAAATTATCATAAGTTATAATCTAGGACAATGACATCTCTTGCTTCCTTATACCCTATGGATACATAGTACCACTACCAATTTAAGTACTAGTGTAACCCCTTTTTAGTTGGTATATGGTCAAGAAACCATTATGCCTGTTGAATTGCAGTTAGCCTTCCTTTCGCCTGACATTTCAATTTAAAAATTTCAAAAAATATGATATAATTAACAAATATCATGCCTTATTAACTCTTTATGAAAAAGGGGCTTCAACCTTGAATTTAATTGAAAAGAGGAAAAATATTGTGACAAAGTATCATGACAAGAAAGCTAAATCTACCACCTTTTAAGTTGGTCCAAAAGTGTTATTGTGGGATTCTACACCTGCATACAACGGGAAGCATACAAAGTTTAAAAAATTGTGGATTTTCCCCTATAAGATAGAAATAATAATGGGAAATGAATCATACTTGTTAAGGATAAAGATGATAGAATCTTGTTATATCTTATGAATGGAGCTCATATTAAGCATTATGTTGACCCCGATTTAGGATGAATCCAAACTTGATATTTTCTATACTCTTGTTTAGTTTTTTTATACTTTTTTTTTAGTTGTTACTTTTCCCGATTAAATTTTATTTCCTTGTTACTATTTATAAGATCCTTTTGAGAGCTTTACCTAATTTTTGAGATACACATCTTTATAAATATTTGTATAGTGCATAAATTCAATTGGTCTGGAAGTAGTTTGGACAAAACATAAGGAATAATGATGGTACAACTAAGTATCCATTATATTATTGGATATTTAAGAATAATATTGGTATTGACCTATTTTTATTTCGAAAAAGTGTTAACTGATGAATCCATATTGATTTTGGAAAAAAATTGCTCCTTAAACTTTTGTGTTATGAAGATTTAAAATGTGAATGTATTCTTATGCTCACTGTGATAAGGTGTTAGGTTGGTTATATAATTTTTCCTCTCTATTTTGCAAAACTATAAATCCTAAATTAAATATAGTCACCTATATTTCCATATGGAGTCGTGAGATGTTGATACTAGTTTTAAAAAAATTGTATTATGCTACAAAATTGTGCCTCTATAATTTCTTTTTCATGCTTGAAGTGACCCTAAATATTTATTGTTTCTACTTATTCATGACCGAGGGAGGAAGGACACCATAAGAATTTAAATATTTCATTAGTGAATATCAGTGCATATGTTTTTATGACAGAAAATAATTGATGCTATTTGGACCATGCCTAATAGTAACATGACTAATACATTTGTGAATACATACAAGCCCAAATGCATAAATGCAAGTGAATTTGGAATATGTTTACTTAAAAAAAAAAATCAAAGGGACAATCACAATTTCTTGCTATGCATACATATTGTAAGAAATTTGATGTTGGTTATGATACGTATTATTATTATTATGGAAATACAAAGAAAGTTTAAGCCAACATAACAATTATATAACATTGTATACCTATAATAATATATAAATGGGTTATTATCTGTGTTTATTATTTATTCCCACGGGGTCAAAGTGTGAATATATATTTTTCAGGGTTTAACATTATATGGTGCATATGGTATATTGTTGGTTTCATTTGGGTGAGTTGTAGCTCTTCCCTGCAACATCAACTTTAGATCATGAACATTGTGAAGTTTTTGACTAAACATGATATGATTATTTTCGTTACCCCCTATATAGTTTACTCCACGTGTGGTTGTATATTAGCTAAGTCAGTCATTCAAGGGTTGATGTGTTAGTTTATGTTTGATTTATCTACAATTTTCATGCCATTTCTAAATACATAAAGCATGAGTTGGCCTAGCACCACTCTCAACCTTAAATGCCAAGATTTAGAATGGGTAATTATGGCAAGAAAATTTAATACCCAAGTATGTAAATGTAATTAATGGATAGTAGTAAATCTGGTTGCAAATCAATGGTATACTGTGATAAGGGCTTTTATCACTTGGAAGTTATACATTTTTATTTGGAACTTGGGGTTAATTTGGGAGTTTTACCTCTATTAATTGCATTTTTACAGTGTGGGCAACTATGGAGCTATGAGTTTAAGGGTAATTTTTGATCTATCTATCCCATGGGAAAATTGTTGGGCATTCTTGCAGGCCGTGTGTCAACCTTTCGAGGGCATAACTGTTACATTGATACCTAGGGCTAATTACACAATGAATTCTATTTTTCATGGATTAGTAGCTCTATGTCATGTCCATATCACTTTCTATCATTTTTCATTAGCTCATTTTTGTCATATAAATTACATCCCTCCTATAAAATATTTCATTTACAATTATAATTACCAAAATTCTTATGAAATTCATTCTATTGATCCCTATGTAGTTCAAATCCCTAATTTTTGATCGAGGGTTTTTATAAAATTTCCATGAATATCAACATTACACAAAGAAATTTTTATTAAATTTCGTTGGTACTTGTCAAAATGCAATGCCTTCATATCTACTAGCTTGTTTCACCCTTAATCCCTCATTCTACCTGCAAATATAACACCATTTTATACTATCATTTCATTCAAAGTTTAAACCTCCATTTCATTAAAAACCTAACCCTATAACACATGTGTAATACTATTCATGACGATGCTAGGATATTATTGTTGTGTTTCAAAAATATATATCTATTTTGTCATATTCGACAATAAAAAATAAAAAGAGATTAGACCTACAAAAAGAAAAGGAAAAAAAAAATCATGACAAATTCAAAACATAGGGAAACATTTTAATGGAATATGCCTTGTGCATAAAAAGAGACATATTCCTATAAAATCTCAAGTGTTCCCTTCCACGACCATTTTCCTCTAATCTTGTAGCTCCTTGTTTCCTTTTTCTTCACCTTGTAAATACCTATATTCCCCTTGCATGAGAGCTTATTTGTCCTTGTTTAAATGCAATTTCACAATATTGGTTCGAAAGGGAAATGAGTCGATGTTGTATAAAAATTTACTTTGATTATTGGTTTTTTTTAATGTTTGGTTTATTTTCAGAATGAATTTATACTCCAAGAAGACAATGAAGGGGTCGAGGCTAAGGAAACATATCCATTGGTTGGTGGGATACTGGGAGAAACAAAAAGATCCGTTTCTCAGTTATTTTCAATGTTGATTCAAAATGATTTCATCAACTAGCTACTACTGGACAGTTTTTTCTCAGTTATCCCAATATTAATTTTCATCCCCATATTTTTCATAGAAGTGTCTCCCTTCCTAGGAGGCCACATCCACATATTCATGAGATTCCCGTGCAGGATCTTGAAAATAATTCTTGGAGTAATTGTGATGGCTAGAAATCACCACCAAACCCTCCTCACTCAGAGAATATAGGCTGGGGGAAAGTTCACAAGCTCCCTTTTCATGATGCTTCAACCCATTCTCACTCTTCTGCTACTCTTTTTCCATCTTCACCCTTTGAAAAATTTGGCCTTGATTTTAGTCCTAAAAATGTTATGCATGTTGCTACAAACACTCATGTCAATCATGTCAATGTACTTGGTGATAAAACTATTGTTGTCACTCACTCAACTTCCGAATTCACTAGTTCTGAAACATTGCATGTCAGTTTTGTCAGCCCTGATTCTAAAAGGTTTGCTCCTAAATATAAATATCCAATTTCTATTCCTATGTCTACAATTATATCCACCAAAGGAATAGATAAAGAAAGGAAAATTGGTACCAAACAACTAATAGTTTCAATGGAGAAGCTTTTGTCTAAAGAAAATCATAATTTTGCTGCTTTTTCATTATAGGTTTTGATGAGTTGACTTATTGATTCAGTTTTGACTATTTGATGGCTTCGATGGCATTTTTTTTCATAATTTTTGGTGATAAACATATTTGGATGTTCATGCTCTTTTTGGAAATTATATATATATATATATATATATATATATATATATAGATATATATATAATGGGAGCCAATTTGATATTAACTATTTAAAGCAATTCATGCCTATGTGGAGAAGCATATGGAAATATCATACATTTTTTATATGATTTAATGGTTTATGAAATATTATAATGCAAATGGATGTTGGTCCTTCCTCTCTTTGAGTCATGTGATAATTCCTATTTCTTAGGAGTCAAACTTTTATTTGTTTTCCTCCTCATTCATTTGAGCCATTTAATAATTAACTTAAATAAAAGTAAATAATGAAATAATTATATAATTGTCTTGGAAGTTGTTCTTCCACAAATACTTACTCGATAAAGGAAAACACGATTAGAATTTATACACAGAGTATGGTATGATATAGTTCGATTACTTCATTTTTGGGATAATATGTTATGTTGTTTAGATATTTGAATCTCATAAACTCTAGTTAGAGGGAGTATTTTACATAGTAGCATTTTATGGAGGCATGAAATTCTCACTTGCTCAATAAGGTATTATTTATTTTAGTCATAGATGATTTATATTTGTTGTATATCTATTAGTATTAATGATTAGCATCCGTTGCGGTAGCATACCAATGTTTGAAAGTGTTTCTCTGAGTCGGCTGCAACAAGGTAAAGACCCTTTCATTGTTCTTGTTACTTGCATTTGACTTATATGGTCTCTAAACATAGTCATTTGTAAATAATTTTCCTATTAGAAATTGTTAAATCTATGGAGTTGGTGTTTATTATATCTGGACAATATTTTCAAGTATACTCAATGAAGGATTTGTTTCTTATCCTACCATCCCATGCCATATTTTTATTGTTTCTTTTATTTACTTTCTTGATCGATGTAGCTTTTGTTTTGTATATAACATCCTTGATGTTAATATATTTTTACTTCAAACAAAAAAAATGAGTTCTTTAGAGCATGAATGTTATGATGGAATTTCTCTCATATGGATGTAATTATATGCTATGATTATTTTTCATAAAGTTCTATATTTAATATTTCTCATTTTTTTCTGGTTTTGTCTTTAAATATTTGTCTTTTTTCATTCATATTTGTAATAGGAATAGGATAATATATATATATATATATATATATATATATATATATATATATATATATATATATATATATATATATATATATATATATATATATATATATATATATATATATATATATATATATATCAAGTTAGCTACGTCATGTTAGTTGTGTTTTAGTTACTTTAAAGTTGTAACATAATCTAAGAAGGATATAAACTCTAGGAAACGTTCCCATTTTTCTTAGTTTAGCTCACCAAGGATTTGAAAGGGTGTTGAATGAATAACATATCCATAAAAAAAAGGAAGTTGAGGAAAGGAAAGACTATTATTATGTGCATGAGTCAGGGGAGGTTGACTATAATGCTAGTAAATTCCATGGATGCTACAATCACTCAAACTCAGATTGAATATTGGTTGCATAGGGACATACAACAATTTGGCTAGGGGAGATGAAAAACGCCCATTTTGGAATATTTTTATCACCCACCTATGACCTTTTTTCACACATTTTTTCCATTTTCATCTCATCCCAACAACATTTTTTCTCATGAAGATGCATTTTAGTCAAGGTACAATTATACTCTTAATATTCCCTTTTAATGCTCATTCTCATGCGTTTAAGGAGATGATTAACTTTCTATGATATGCAATGGCATTCAAGAGGAATAACTACATAGATAAATTAAAAAAAGAGTAGGAAACATGCCCGATAATTCACTATGGATAAGATATTGCAAATCATTGCTCAAATAGGTGCTACAACTCCTTGTTTTTGGCTTCTACAACTCAAATTTCTAGCATAATGTTGCAATTATGAAGAATTTCAACTCTGAAGGGTTGCCACTTTGAAGTGTGTCCACTTGTGATGCAAATCCGAAGTGTTTACAGTCATGTGGAAACTCCTTGTTTATGCAATTCACACAATATCATTGCTACAAATCACCTCAACATTGTTGTTGCAACTCACTCTAGATTCCACCCTACAACAACTCTTAGTCCATTGGCCATTAGGGAAAGGTGTTGCAACTATGATGGTACATTCAAAAATAACAACCAAATATCTTTCTTTGATAGATCATCCAAATCAGTGAATCGAACAATTTCCTAATGAATAAAGTGGCAAAGAAATTTGGTCGCTAAAAAAGGAAAGCATGACCCAACTGTCACTTGTCACACAACTAAATGAGTTAGCGTTTGCCAGATTTTTCTATCTACTAATGAATTTGTTGTAACTAGATGAAACAACTAAATTCTCATGACTATCATCGAATCCTTGATTTATTTTAGACATTTGATATCATATATAAAATACTATGCTAATAGAACACCAACATATGGATATATTTGGAGAGAAGGAGAGAATAAACTAGTCTATAATTGTAACTTGAATTTGTACAATATAAGTTTGCACCTGTTTCAAGTCAAATTGATAGTGTATTGATTGATTATCACCTTTCTATTCCTTGAATCATTTCCTTTCCTAAGGAGGTAGACCCCCCTCTGCTAGGTATTGTTTGTAACTTTATGGTGTAGTTGTAGTTTCATTTACATTCTTTTATTTACAACAATTCCTTTGTTTATTATTTCGTGACAACTTTGATATTTAATTTTGTTGTTTACACAATGGTACAACTTTGACATTTAATTATATTATCTATATATTGTTGCAAGTCTTTTCATATACATTGTTGCAACTCATATTTCTCTAAATTGTGACATGACTATTCATGCAATTCACGTGTAATCATATTTGTAGATGATAGCTCAGGCTATTGTTGCAACTTTTAAATTAAAATAAAATTTCCATGTTTCACAAATTTAGCTAATTACTCTTTTTTCATATTTATATTTTACTTTAACATGCCATCTAGAAATTGTAATTATTTCATGGTATGAATCTTTGTAGCACAACACGGTTTAAAATCTTACAATTTGTATTTTATTATATATTTGTTATCCATTGCATTTCATGTGAATTATTGTTACAAAATTGAAGATCATATAAACAATTGAATAATTCACCCTTTAATGTTAGTATGTTTACTTTCTTACAAGTGTGTTTAATTTCTTGCAGGTGTGCTATTTATTTTTCTACAAGTGTGGTGTGGTTTCTCCTGGTCACTTGTGAAATCATCTTAAATAATTTCTCTCTGAAATTAATTTATAATACTACAACTACGATAGCACATAACAAATTACTAGCATATATGGTGCAAGATAGTTTGCAAGTTACATACAAAAAATGGATTGATAATTAAATGTACAACTCTTTAGTTATATCATAACTAGTAATTGAAAGATAATTGAAGGGCCCATAGTCATCACCAAATATATATTTTCATAATTAGTTATCTAATTATAATTATAATTATTGCATTAGTTTTGGAATTATACTATTTATTGTGTCTAGAGGAATCAACAACTAGTTTTGGCTAGTACTTGCATGACACTGAGTTGATTCCTACAGCTACCACTAAAACTATATGTGAACCCATGCATGCCCACACACATAGCTCACAAGGCTCTTAGGGGTAATTTGAGCCTTGAAGCACACACTTAAAAAATAATTCATATCACAGTGATTACTAATTATGATTCAACATATAAAAATTAGTTGAATGTTTAATTTATTATGAACGATTATAAATAAAAATATGACATAAATTTCCATGTTTTGGTATTACACCATTTTTTTAGTCGCCAAATTTAATCTTTCATTAACCCAACTTATTTGGAAACTATCATTAATGTGATATTATAGATTAACCTTTACTAGATAATATCTTTATCTTGGTGTGATATGACATATGTTTAGTGTGATGGTAGCATATGTTCTTACTATTTAAATATTTTCTTAGAAGGCCCATTTTATACCCAAAATTTACTCTAATTTTTAATGGTCCCTAGATTTAATAAGTGAAAATATGTATATCGTGATCTTCCCATAATTTTACTTAGATGCCTCCATTGAAAATTCATAATAGATTTCTTCTATTGAGTAAATAATCTTGAAATCCAAAATCTATTGTATTCACTCATGTAATTTGGCTTTGTATTTTGGGTTCATTCAGTAGGTATTCATCTTACGAAATTAACATTTTATTGAAGTTTAATATAATGTTTACAATGTATGTTTTTTTTTGTTTGAGTCAAATATGCCTACCCACTAGGGAGGCCTTGATGTGACCCTCTTCAAACAGTTTCCATGCATGAATCCCTTGATGATGATGCAATATATCTTTATATTTTATCTTGTTATGGGACACCTTCCTTGAGTTATCCCTACTTTAGACTAAGTGTATGATATCTTATATATGTCTAACACTTCGATGGGATCCTTCTCTTTCTTCTTTCCTTTGGTCGTTGACCCTTAATCATCTATTTGGTTTATTTTAACCAAAAACCCACTTATTGGGGGTATTTTTGAACTATATGATTTCTATTAGGTGTGGAAGCCCCAATTGTGTCCATAATCACTTAGGATACTTCACTCCGAGACCTTATTTTTTGGGTTTCTATTTATGGGGTGGAATGTGTCAAATATATTTAACCTTCCTTGATCTCTTGGTAGAGAGTGTATCATAATTGTTCATAAAGAGGGTATCATAATTATGTTTACTGACATGTAGAATAGAGGATTATTTTTGGCTCAAATATCCATGGGTTGGTGTTCCAAAGACTAAAGTATGGATTCAAATCATGAAATGAAAATTGGGACCTCTAGGGGATAACCTATTGTATACGTATGCATTGGGGTCATTTCCTTGCTTATTTATATCCCATTTAATCATCTGTTGTAAAATCTCTCTTGAAATTTTGGATTCATTTTTTCCTATCTTATTATCTTATGTATACACACTTGGATGAGTGATGCATTTTTATCTAGAAGGCTCTTACCTCCTCCATGCTCTTGGGTTTCTTGCACCTATCCTCTTTAGGGCCTCTGCAGTGACCTATTTGTTATTATTTTTTCTCCAAATCTGAAGTATTTATTATTCATCTTAGGGCATTTTCATTGGCATTTTTCCACTCATACCTTTAAAAATTTAACCCTATGACCTCAACGCAGGTTCCAAAATATTGGGATGCATACTAGAGATGAAAGAATACTCATGAATTTTTATTTCATTAAGATGATACAAATATAAATGCAATGTTTATTACCATTGGATTCCTCTTCCAAGGTCTATTGGACTCCTGATGAATGTTCATATTCCAAGTCATAACCATAATGGATAAGGTGTCCAATCCCCCTCATAATTTGAACGGGTGTATGTGAGTCCAAGAAAAGATATTATGACATCTATTAATTGATGAATGTTCTCTTTGAATATGGAGGTTTGAGGAATACCGCAAACAAAATGGGTAGCAAAAATCGATGTATTCTTCTGAATGTTTGTTTAAGGTTAACCACCAACTTTTGAACTCAACTTTAATCCTAAAAATCTCCAATAAAATTTCCAAAATTTTCTAGAAGTTGATGCCTTTTGTTGATTGGAATTGCTCAAAAATGAAAATTTTTAGATGACTAAAAACAATTTCAATTTGGATCTAAGGCTTACCGATTCCTAGTAAAGTACCTGATTTAGCTAGAAGTTGATGTTTTCTGCTAACTAGAAGTTAACGCAAATGGAAATTTGAATATGAACACAAAATTATGTCAGTTTGAAGATGACTACAAATTTAATCACGCTCATGGTTTTGAATCTAACTAAAAATTTTACTATGGCTCCGGTTTGAGGTTTGGGATCATTTGTACATGCTTTATTAATAGAGATTCAAAGATAAAAACTTGGATGTCAATCATTGTTATTAGTTTCCTGTTAGATAAAAGGTGAGAGGGTGAAAATATTTCCACAATGATGACATGTATGAAGATAGAAAAATATGATCCTCCATGTGGAAAATTCAATGAGGGTATCAACTTCTAATGAAAATACAACCATTTATAATGAAATTTAACTAGTAAACATACAATAAAAAATTTTCAAGTTACTAATATTCTTGATTAAGGAAACGAATATATCCAAGAGTGAATATAAAAAAAATGTTGATTCTCATGAGTCGTGTCATTAAAATTCCTCATGTTTATTTACATGAAGAAAATGCTACTAGGTCTAATGAAGAAAATACAAGAAGAAAAACTTAATAGTAATGAATACAAATGAAACCTTCTAATCACATTCACATGAAAAATCCATATATTTCTAGGAATCACGTGAAGAAACTCATCCTTATATGTGCACTACTTCTTTTCAAGTTTGATTTCGAAGGGTCATACCCATTGATTCAATTAGTCCATTAGAATTGAGCCATCACCAGATATCTAGGCCAAAGGTCCCACAAAGTTATATTTCCCTTATAGATTTGACTCTTGTGAGACTCCAGGTGATGCAAGAGAGGAGAAGAGAATGATTTGGGAATTAAAAAATTAAAACAAGGTTGAGGAAATAACAACATTTTTTCACTCACAATCTACTTATGTGGTGATTTAATGATATCATGTACTCTATATCTTCACAAGACTAGAGGAGAAATGGGGACTATGATATCCCTAGATTGAACAAGGATTTTTTGCTTGGTTCATTTTAGAATCGAGTTTTGCTTTCCCACTCACGTTGGATACATGATGCTTGACATTCCTCCTCCCTCTGAGTATTATTTATATCTAATGTTGATTCGTAATATCGTTCCCTCTCTTGATATACCATATACCAAGCTTGAAGGAACACATGGTTAAAACTTAAAATTTAAATCATAATGGATACAATGTCAAAAAATAAATCTAAAGGGTTTGATTGTATCTACTATAGGCTTGTACATTGAAAGAATAAGGTTACTGAGACTTCAACAACATATTATTTCCCATTTCAATTCCATTCATTTGAACTTGTGATGTTCTCGTGTGTGGGTGAGGGAACATAATGAAAATCCCTTTAATCAGCCATGTAAATGAGAATACAGAAATGGATGTAGGCATTAATTTTGAGTGCAAGCATTAAAAATACCAAGTCATGGATGCAAGTGTGATTTCCTAGTACAAGTGTTGGAAGTTCTTTGAGTACCATGAAGATGTTACAAACCAAAATATCAAGGCCAACTATGTAATTTCAAGAAGACTAAATTGCAGGTTAGACCAAATATATAAGTGAAATCGAATAAAAGTTAGAACATTAGAGCTAGGAAGATGTAGTAAAAAAAGAAGAAATGGGTGTGAGAGCAGAGTGGCGAATTTTGATACAAATAGAATGGCATCAAGGGTTTAGGAACACAAAAATGGTAGGGTAAATGATTGAGAATTATTAGAGGCTTAGAATTTCATATTCTGAGCACATGGGATCTAGAGAATAGCCAAGCTTTGAGCGGTAAGTGGTGTTTTTTATCACAAACAAGTTAGATTTTCAGCTTTGATAAGGCCATTGGGATGCAGAATAGAGATCAAATAATAAGGGTGAATTAAATTTCATTAAGATGATACATATAGAAATAAAATATTAATAATCCTTGGAATCCTCTTCCAAGGTATCTTGGACTCTTAATAACTATTAATTTTCTACTCCATAACCCTAATAGATTAAGTTCTCAACATATCATAGTTAGGGAAAGGGAGGTGTAATCATTCTTCAGATAGCATAGGTATCTCTACATCATGTTGTCATCGACATATATTTTGTGGTTGAAAATTTCACACAAGTATTATTTTGTAGAATGGTTGAGCTATATGCGTAAGATCATTTGAGATGTGGATCACTTTGATAACATTGTCATAACTCTCTTCTTTAACTCAAGTAGCATCAACATCTACAACATCAAATTCCTGGTGGCATCCTTCCCTATTTTTCCCTCTTTTCTCAACAATATGGTTTGTAACGCATTGAAGGAATCACTAATAAATTAACCCCAATGTTAATCTACTTTATTTTTCTAATTTGATGATAAAATACAAACTAAAATTCAAGCTACCTTATTAAATCAATAGGTATAGGCTAACCTAGTTTCTTTTCCTCTCTTTTTGATCCTCTCTTCCTTTATTTTAGGGTTTTCAAGTTTTCCTTAAAACAAAGTGAAAAATCTCTCCATTTTCCTCTATTTAATACTGTGTGTCTCGTGGGATAGTATTCCATCCCTCTCAGGTTTCCTTTGGTAGCAAATAGTGAATTATTTACAAAGTTCTTTGAACTTTTTGGTATACCATTTAGGTCATGATAATTGGAGTTGAATAAGTTGATGGATTCCTTGAATGTTGGCCTTGCATTTGGAAACATTTTTTCATTTTAATAGGTTGACAATTTATATATATTTAGGCTCCTCACCTTGGTGATGTTAATATTTTTTCACTATTCCCACCCCTTCAATTTGTTGTTGAGCCATATGTGTCTTCTTTACCTTCCTATCATGGCCTTGTTCCTCGGTGAAATTGTTGGGAATATGATTTGCATCATCAAGGGTTAACATTTTAAATACAGTTATGTTTTTTTAAATGCAATTACGATTTGATTTATGTTTTCTGGAAAATTGGTGCATCCTCTACAACACTTTTTCCAATATTGCGTTAATGTTAACTAGGCCTTCAATAGGTAAACAAGAAATCATTCCATAATGTGTACCAATTCTCTATTTCTTTGTGCCTCTCCTTATGGAAATATTTCTCATAAGAAGCAGATGGATAAAAAAATGGGATGTGAATCATTTTTTCTTTCAGAGTTCACTTAATTAGTTCTTTCTTTATTGTAACACCCACCCCACATTTACCTGCTTTTTACAAGATCACCAGGGCAAACACGAGATGTGTGTTACTATTCATGAAACAACCTCCAAATTCCAGTTGTGGAAGTGGATTCTACCATCCTAAAACTTACTGCAACCTATAGGAACATCAGAACACCCATATTTCAAGCAACATCTACTTATCAATTATTCTTGGATTGGAACTACCTTTTCACCTAACCTGTTAGCCCAGTTTCATGCATGCCAAGCTGTGCATGCAACCCGAAGGCTCTAGCTTCACGCACATGCCTTCCTCCATGTGGCTACAACCAATATTCCTTAGTTAAGAGACCGTAACCATGAAACCAATGCCACATTTCTAGGGCTAGCCTACATGCTACTACCTAAAACTTCCGAGAACTCTCTAAAGTCAATTATAAGATAATCACAAGTATTAATAACCTATACTTAGGCTCAAATATTGTCCAGACATGTCAGTCATGATAAAAATTTAGAAAAACATATGGTAAACATGGTAGATATAGGTCATGAATGTATATATATACATTACTTCCTTAGTCTCATCAAAGAATCATCAAGAAGGCTCACTTCCCTCTCAGGTTAGATGCAACAACACTAGTTAGCTTATGCATTCATATAACCTTTAAATAACTTATCTAAGCATTAATAAGACCCATAATAAAAGAAAATAATTTAACCATGCCTATAACCTTATTTCATGGTTTAAGGAGCTTGACACAAGCAGATGAACCATGCTCTGATGAGCTTGTTTCATTTTTAAGGAGCTTGACACAAGCAGATGAACCATGCTCCGACAGACCTCATTGTTGAGCTCCAAAGATGTTCTTTCTTCCACCACATTCCACTCCATTTCCTTTGTCCATTATTAATTACAGGCTCAAATTATCAATAGAATTAATTAAAATTGCTTTAAGAATGTATATCATGACTAAATTACTATGTTTTTATGATTTTGTCATTGTAGTACTTTTTGAACTAGATCTAGCTACAAAATGCAGACATTCTGTAGCTAGTTGTCGATTTTGCAGCTGTCTTCATGTCTACGCAGGTTCCAGGTGTCATCTCAGAGAAAAACACATATGGTCGTATTACACATCATTCCCTCATCATTTTTTTCTCTCCACGAAGTTTGAACGGAATTCTGTAGGTGGTTATGCACTTGGGAACTCAAACTAGGAGATAGACTCCTAATAGGAAAAGGACAGTCCAGATGTCCTTAATCATATTACGAGACCACCATCAGAGTTCCAGTTTGATTTTAATTTGGAAAGACAATTATCCCTAGGTTATCTCAAGACAGCTATGTAATTTTGTTATAAATATGGCTCGGGAAACCGAGGGACAAGGTTAGATTTCGTGTTTGACTGCTAGATTTCAGAAGTCCGAAAACACTCTGTTTTGAAGTAATTTCTCTTTTAATGAAAGAAGCATCATTTTATTGAAAGCGCTATGTCAATCTTGAAGTATATTTTGCATGCTACTCCGGTGGTAGAGGGCCCTTGCTACCTGAGCAACTTTGTTCATACGGTTTAGATAAGTATTTTAGTCTTGTTTTTCAGTTCTAGCTTAAGCAAGTTTCTGAAGTTTATGCTTCATACTTGTTTACATTAATCATCACAGCTAGACTTACTCTTATAAACTCTTCCAAAATATCATCACGATGAATAAGGCATAGTTGTGGTGTTTTAGATTTTAGTTGCATTTCCTTTCGAATTTTATGATTTATGCTTGTTTGAACTAAGTGTCATAGCCGGTCTTACTCCTACAAACTCTTCCAAAACATCATTAACAATGAATAAGAAACAGCTGTGGTATCTTAGATCCTAGTTGTATTTTCTTTCAAATCTTATGTTTATGTTCAATTGCATTGAATAATACAACCAGAATTGTTTTTACAAACTCTTCCAAAATATCATTCATATTGAACGAGATGGGTTGTAGAATTCCATAGACTAGCTGCATGTTAATTTAGTTATAACACTCCGGAGGTTGATTGCATTTAGTTCAGCTCTGTCACTACATTTAAAGTTTGATAATGGCATTCTATTTTAACTCTGTTCACTGTACTTCAAGTAGATTAGTAGCACTCTAGTTCAGTCTCAGTTCATTTTGTTTCAAGAAAAGATTAATGGCATTCTAGTTTAGTTGTAGTCACTGTATTTTTACATTGATAGATTGCGTTCTATCCTAGTGTTTTCCATTGTATTTCAAGTAGTACTAGTTGTCAAAATTAGTCTCTCGGCCTTCATTATTTACAACTTAATTTTGTTCTGAATTTATATTGATACATCATCACATGAACAGGGGTTAGTAATATCAGTTTAAGGCTTTGATTATTCTGCAAATCTTTTACAAATTCACCTATAGCCTTTTTCCCAAACATTGTTCTAGAAAATCTCTAAACTTCTGAATAAGGCCTAGTAGTGATAAGTCAAGTTGCAGAATAGGGTAACTTCAACATCATAGGTTAATCTAGAATAGAAACCTTACCGTGTTACAAATAATCATTTTTTTTGTAATATTGTGAGTTGATTGTTTATTTAGGAGAACTTCATTTACACTTAACTTGTCCATTTCTCAAGCTCTTCCAACACATCTTTAATGAATGAATTGGATAATTTCAAGTTCATGTTGTGATTTAATTCCTTGCAATGAAGTCATTATCAAGCTTTGCATTTGTTGTTTGCCATCCATAGTTTAGGCTTTGTTCTGTTTTAATATAACCAATAGCTTATTTTCACCAGCACTTAGTTCTTTCCCTTTTCAAACACAAAACCATAAAACCAAAAACATCATAAAACACTAAACACAACGTAGTGAGAAACAAATACCTAGGCACATATAGTGCACTACACTTCAGCAGTTTACTAGCCCTGGTTGACAATTAATGAACTCAATTTAGGAACACTAAGTTGAGCACAAAAAATTTGGCGCCGTTGTCAGGGAAGTGTAACTAGGTAGCCTTGTTCCTTAACTTCAAAAAAAAAAACAATGATATGCGTAGAGAGAGAGACTCAATGGGTAGATTCATAAGAAGCAGAAGCAGAAGCTTGATTCCTAGAACACCTCTTGTTTCACCCAAACCAAGAGCCAGCACACCTCCAACTCAGACCCACATTCCATCCTTTACTGATCCTAGACTTCCAAAAGACTTAAGATTAGATATTCCATTAGAAAGACCTTCCATTTCATCCACTGAACTTGTCTTAGAAGAAGATTCAAGGATCCCTGCTAGAGACACAAACTTTTCCACTTCCACAAAAGAATCAACTATGGCAGAAGAAGGGGGAGGAGGAGTCTTTAATGGAGAACACACATTATTTGGAGGGGGTAGAGGTAGAGGTAGAGGAAGAGGTAGAAGAGAAATGGGAAGCTCTTTTGGGTTTCCTATAGTAGATGAAGAAACCAATGCAACTATGAAAAACATTTCACCCTCTGTCCTTCCAAACTTCTATGGAATTAAAACTGAAGATCCTGAAACCTTCCTATTTGAATTTGAAGTCCTATGTAGAACTTATGAATACTTACAAGATGCTCAAAAACTTAAACTATTTCCTTCAACATTGAAAGGAGCAACATTGAAGTGGTTTATGAGTTTGATCAATAGTTCTATTAGGACATGGGAAGTTATGAAACAAGAATTTCTAGAGAGGTATTTGGATTATTGTATGCCAGACAATCATAAGGAGGAAGTGTTCAAGATGATACAAAAAGAAGATGAAAACCTGGAAGATTTGTTGGAGAGATTTCATTACAACATCAAAAGAGAAAAAATGGAGAACTTAGATCAAGACACCTTAAAAGCTCTCTTGTTGAAGACAATTAGGGATGAATGGTTGGATATCCTTAACATGATGGGAAAAGGGGATATATCTCAGCTCACATTACTTGAAGTATCTGAGTTATGTATCAACCTTTCAAGAGGGAAATCTAAAACTGTAAAAGGTCCAAGAGACCCTGCTCTTGCAAGGGCAAATAAGTCTACTTATGGGACAGTAAGTAGGGCAGAGATAGGGCATATGCTTAATGAATTCAAATCTGACATCTCAGGGAGTCTTAGTGAACAAATATACACCCTTAAGTTACAAAATAAGCAAAAAGCTGAATCTGATGCCTTAGCAATATTTTGCCCCAAATGTAGATAGAAGCATGCCTTGAGAGAATGCCCTTTAGATGAAAAAGTTGTAGAGACCTGTGTAATTTGTTCAGAAAAACATGAAACCGAGAGATTTCCTTCACTTCCTGGTCTTAAAGCTGTCTTTCAAGAGGAAACTCCTACAAATTCCACAGAATCTCTCAATTTTGTCTCTAGAAGGCCTTGGCAAGGACCTCAAACACAAGGATTCCATGATCAATTGTATAATCAACCTCCACTAAATTGGAATTTCTAGCAGCAACCTTGGCCCCAATTTCAAAATCAATCTCAAGCTTGGGCACAAGGAGTACAAAATCCCTATAGAAGATACTCCCAGTACTATCAATATCCACCATCCTATCCACCATACCCACATTTTTCTCCTCAAAATCCTCAAAATCCTCAACAGAATCCTCACAACCCACAACATCAAAATCAACCACTCCCATTACCATTTCCTCAGAAATCAAACCAGTTGCCTGCTCAACCCATACCAAACCCCAACAATAAAAATCCTCAGAATACATACATGATAGAAGGCCAACAATTTCCAACTTATTTAATTAATCCTCTAGACCTTAGTGATGTTCAACTTAGGTCTGGAAGAATACTTGAAAAGAGGAAACCTTCTGTGATCATATAAGAAAAAGACAACTCTGAGGAAGATTCTCTACGGGAAAATAAAAGTCTTGAAGAAGACACATCTTTTCAGGACCCAAACATTGAAAAACCAAAACAAAAAGAACCAATAATTTCAACTCCTGTATTAGAGAAGCCATCAACATCCACTCCTACACCTCCCTTTCCAGAAAGATTACAAATTGATAGAGGTGTAGAAAAACAAATTATGGTGCCTAATTATGATTTCCTAGATGAGCTGAGAAATGTTTGTATTAAGATTCCATTATTACAAGTTATCAAGGAAATTCCAATTTTAGCAAAGACAATAAAGGAGTTGAGCATGAAGAAAACAAGAAAAAGAATAAGAGAGACAAAGAAAATTCAACTGGCAAGAAAAATAGCAGATATCATGATGGGTAAGATTGCTATTCCAAAGTATATAGACCGAGGAAATCCAGTTGTTAAAATTCACATCAATGGAATTGAGATCCAAAACACACTCATTGATTTAGGAGCAGCAATCAATATCATGAGTAGACAAATCATGGATAAACTGAAACTTCCTAATCTTCTCTTTACACCCACGTTATTACAATTAGCAGACAGATCTGTGATCAAACCTGATGGGGTAATATAAGACATTCCAGTGTCCCTAGATTCTTGGGAGTACCCTGTGGATTTCATGATCCTAACTCTTAAGAATAATATAGGAGGGCATCCTATTATATTAGGAAGACCTTGGTTAGCTATAGCTGATTCTTTCATTAGTTGTAGATCTAGTGATATGTATATCTCTGATGGTAGTTCAACTAAGAAATTCACTTTGTATCCTCAAGCAAGGAAAATTACAGATTTAGATGATACTCAATGGATAGAGGATGAAGAAGACTTACAACCTCTCTTCACAATTTCAGAAATTAGTGAAGATAGTCAAATTCTGAATACTTTAGAAAACTTTGAATCCTCTTCGGAATACAAAAATGAAAAATTTCAAGAAGAATCCAACATTGAGTTTTTATCATCAAGACAGATGTATCTTCATTCTATGGATAAATTTGGCAGCTCTACAAGTGAGATATTTCTAGGAAAAACTTTAAACATAAACAAGAACCTAGAAAAATCTCAACAAGAAGAGCTATTCAAGATCTTACAGAGACATTCTTCTGCATATGCATGGGAGTACACTGATATGAAAGGGATAAGCCCCAAGACTTGCACTCATCACATCTACATAGAGGAAAATTTTAAACCAATTAGACAACCTCAAAGACGGATGAATCCAAATCTTAGGGAGATTGTTAAAGAAGAATTGCAGAAATTGTTGAATGTCAACTTTATCTATCCTATTTCAGATATTCAGTGTGTTTCTCCTTTGGTAATTGTGCCAAAGAAAAATGGTAAATGGAGGGTATGTATTGACTACCGAGAATTAAACAAAGCTACTCTTAAAGATCATTTTCCCCTACCTTTCATAGATCAGGTGTTAGATACCTTAGCTAGCAAAAAGTACTTCTCATTTCTAGATGGGTTTAGTGGTTATAATCAAATTCAAGTAGCACTTGAGGATCAAGACAAAACCAAATTTACCTGTCCTTGGGGTACCTATGCTTACCGAGTATTGCCATTTGGATTATGCAATGCACCTGCAACATTTCAAAGGGCGGTATTAGGGATCTTTTCGGATCTAATACATGATTGTGTAGAGGTATATATGGATGATTTCACAGTTTATGGAAACACATTTGAAGAAGCCTTAGCAAACTTTGAAAAAGTTTTAAAAATATGTAAAGAAGCAAATCTTTCACTTATTCATGAGAAGTGTTTTATGATGTTTACTGAAGGAATTGTTTTAGGAAATCACATTTCAGGGGATGGGATTAGAGTTGATGAGTCAAAAGTTGAAGTCATCTCTAACTTATCTATTCCAAGTTGTCAAAAATATGTTAGGAGTTTTCTAGGATTTACAGGATATTATCGAAGATTTATAGAAAACTTCACCAAGATAACATCTCCACTCTTCAAATTACTTACCAAAGATTGTGAATTCAAATGGAATTCTGATTTCCAGTTAGCCTTTGAGACCCTGAAAACAAAAATTTCTGAAGCACCTATTTTAAGGGGACCTAACTGGAAGTTACCTTTTCATATTTCAACAGATGCCTCAGATATAGCTCTAGGAGCATTATTGGGACAAAAAGACCCGATTCCTTATGCCATCTACTATACCAGTAAAAATTTGACTCCTTCAGAGTTAAACTATACTGTAACTGAAAAAGAGTTTTTAGCTGTTGTTCATGCCATAAACAAATTCAGACACTATATAACAGGCTATGAAACTTTTGTTCACACAGATCATTCTACAATTAGATACCTAATGAAAAAATCAATTACTAATGGCAGAGTCATAAGATGGTTATTGCTTTTACAAGAATTCAACATTACCATTCTAGATAGGCATGGAAAACAAAACACAGTAGCTGATTTCCTATCTAGACTCCAAAACATCAAAGATGACACTCCAGTTGAAGACCAATTTCCTGATGAATATCTTTTTGCAATTTCTACTCAGATTCCTTGGTTTGCTGACATTGCTAATTATTTAGTTTCAGGGAAATTTCCTTCAATAATGAATGCAAAAAACAAAATAAAAATCATTTATGACAGTGAAAAATATTCATAGGTTGCTAATGAGTTGTACAAGACAGGTCCATATTTTATCATTAGAAGATGTGTTCAGGAAGATGAGATGCATGAGATTCTCAAAGCATGTCATGATGAACCTTGTGGCGGACACTTTGCTGATAAGAGGACAACTTATAAGTTCCTTCATTTAGGATACTATTGGCCATCCCTTTTTAAAGATGCCAAAGAGTATGTCAAAAGGTGTGACAGTTGCCAAAGGGTAGGGAAACCTTCTCCTTCAGGTGAGATGCCATTACAACCTCAGGTACATATTGAACCTTTTGAAAAATGGGCTTTGGATTTTGTAGGACCTATTAGTCCTCCATCAATAAAAAAGAAATATATATTAGTTTGCACTGATTATGTTACCAAATGGGTAGAGGCCAAGCCATTACTTTTTGCTACTGAAGCATCTGTAGTTAATTTTCTTTTTGAGGATATTTTTACTCGTTTTGGTGTCCCAAGGGAAATTTTTACAGATCAAGGAGCTCAATTCACATCAAGGCTAGTGGAAAAAATGATGGAGAGGTACAGAATCAGACAGAAAATCTACTCCCTATCATCCACAAGCAAATGGTCAAGTGGAATCTACTAATGAGGTCATTGAAGGGATCCTAACAAAGACTGATCATTTACATAGAAGAGATTGGGCAGATAGGCTTCCTGAAGCATTGTGGGCCTATAGAACTACATGGAGAAGCACAACAGGTAATACTCCTTATGAACTTGTTTATGGAAAGAAATTTTTGTTTCCCATAGAGTTCCAGATTCAAACTTTCAAAATGGCAGTTCAGCTAGGACTTGATCTAACAGAGGCACAAAAGCACATATTGGAGCAGATTAATGAATTGGATGAGATCAGACAAGATGCAGTTCAGAAAAAAAGTATAGTCCAACAGCAAAGGACTAGATGGCATGATAAGTACATCAAGGAAAAGAAGTTCAAACAAGGTGACTGGGCTCTCTTGTTTGATTCAAAGTTCAAATATTTTTAAGGTAAATTCCAAACACATTGGCTTGGGCCATATGAAATTGTGAAAATTTTTGACAATGGGGCAATAAAAATAAGGACAATAGATGAAGAAGAGGTCAATTTTCTTGTGAATGGTCATAGATTGAAGCTGTATCATAAGCCACTTTCAAGAGAAGAATTTGTCAAGAAGTTCCAGGAAAACAGTGATGTGAAGTTAATGAAGAAGAATCTTTCTTCTTCATCAACTTAATTGAATTTTCTGAAATCATTTTATTGAAAAAAAAAA
This sequence comes from Pinus albicaulis, assembly GCA_034641835.2. Lineage (NCBI taxonomy): Eukaryota > Viridiplantae > Streptophyta > Pinopsida > Pinales > Pinaceae > Pinus > Pinus albicaulis. Next base: position 771,920,690 of record CM076572.1, read on the forward strand.
GTATAAACATGAAAACTAATCACTGATTAGCATGTTTATACAGAAAAGGTAGAGTGAAAATTAGAATCTTTCTGACACTTTGGCTTTTCAAATTTGTTTTTTTTCTGCAAGTAGTTGTTACAAAATCATAAGTGCAGATCCATTTCACTTATGGTCCATCTCATTTCATCCATCCATATTCCGTTTCATTCATTCATCCATACTCCATTTCATTCATTCATCCACACTTCATTCATTTCACCCCATAGTCCACCTCATTTCCATCCCAAATTTTTAAGTTTGATGTTTTACTGCAATTGAATAATACATATCATGAATTGCAGGCCACTTCTCATACTTCACTCCATTTCATAAGTTGTGATCCATTCCACTCCATTATTCACTTCATTCATATTCCATTACACCATATTTTATTATCCATCTTCACTCATTCCATACAACATTATATTCATGCTCCAAACTATTCCATTTCATGTTTCAAGTCTTATACAGGTACATTCTGCAATCAGTTAGACATTCTGCAGCCAGTTAGACATTCTGCAGCCAGTCAGACATTCTGCAGCCAGAGATCCTGAAAGCACTTTCCATTAATCACCTGATCTGCAATAAAATGATCCTCCATATCCATGACAACAAGCAAAATCAAGGAAGTTATGAAGACTCAAAAAGTAATGATTTTCAGGGGAGAACAAAGCATATAAAAATCACAAAAATCAGAGGAAAGGAAAAGGTAAAAGTTCTGATTATAATGACATATCATGAAAAATTTTAGTATAGTTAAGTTATGAATAATTCAAAAAGTTGTTTTTAATTAATTTTGTTGATCATGCCTAACAAACCTCCCGTAGAAACTTTGGATAAAACTCCTTCTATTCCACCATTTCAAATCCCATATCCGAGCATCATTTAAAAATCTAAACGGTTAAAGTGCTGAAGTGATTGGATTAGTCACGTCACTAGGCCAAAGCATTAAATGATGATTTTGAATTCGTTACAAAATATCTCTGCGGTCTTTTCTTCCGTGATATCTTTCAACTCATATACATCATCCTCACCTCATTATGTTCATTCTGTAATCACTCCATATGATTCTTTCCCGTAGCCAACTCTTAACCATTTCAGTCTGTAAAACAAAGGAAACATCTGTGGGGAAAAAACATCTCTGTAACAGCCATTGTCACCGTGAACAGAGGAGCAAAAATTTGAAGGTTGGAAAGAGAAGTTATGGGTCTCATAGTGAGGACTGAACCGGTTGGAACTAAGTACTTGGAAGGTTATCCTCAAGTCAGAGAAATGTTACAACAAGCAAGGTGGTTGCAATTCTTTGAAAAATTCAGTGGTTTTCACAAAGAGGTGACTAAAACGTTTGCACGGTCCTTTAATGGAGCTGAGTTTGAGATAGGAGATATTAAATTCACCATTACATAAGCCTCCATTGCAGAAGCAACGGAATTTCGCAGACAAGGAGAAAGGTGGTTCAAGAATATAGAGTTTCATAACGAGGCATGGAAGCAGATACTCAAGTCATCAGGTATGGATGTTTCCATTTTTAAAAAGGGTATCCCTAGCTCCACACTAAAGAACAAATGGAGGAACATGTTGCTTATCTTGCAAAAATTCATCACTTGTGAAGGAAGATATGGTACCTTCTATGTTTATCATATTCGGTTGATAATGCATTTCTTAGAATAAGAACTCAATTTTCCCTTTTTCTTGCTTCATAGTTTAAAGAAAATGGCCTCAAGTGTTCAAAAGAGAGTTCAATTTCTAGAAACAACCTTATACCACCATGGTTTAGTCAAAATTTTGATTGAACATCATTTGAGAAAAATGGGAGATAATTGGGAAGAGTTCTTAGCGAGAAATCACTTTGAAGAACCCAAGGAACCTCCACCTGAAGACAAACCTAAAAAAAGAAGCAGAAGATGGAAAACCTCAAAAACTGAAACTAGTAAAACAATACAAGAAGGCAGTGAAGAAATGATTTCTGAGAAATTGGCTCAGATTAGGAAGCAGCTTAAGAAAGAGAGGATAATAAGAAAATTTTCCAGAGAGAAAGGAGAGGGACCATCTCAACCAAGACGGAGCCACAGACTTAGAGGGATACTAAAGAAAACAAAGGTTAGACAAACTGGAGTCATGAACATAGAGGATGAAGAAACACCTACTGAGGAGGATTTTGATGAAGGAGCTCCTGAAATAGACCCAGCACAATAAGAAATTTACAACTATGTTGAGACATTAGAGAAAAGAGCTTCAGAAAGTAGAGACAGAACTCCTAGTCCACCAAAAGCTGCAATTGATATCCTAAGGAGAGATAAATATGAGTTAGAAATACTCAACAGGCATATCAAAAATGAGAATGAAATTCTGAGAGAGCAGGTTAAACTGAAAACTGATATGAATTCAACTCTGTCTCTACAAATAGAAAAGTTGTACAAGGCCAGTGAAAAATTGAAGAAGAAAAATAAAAAGTTAACCAGGGCACTCACAAATTTGAGATTCAAGTTAGTCATAAGGAAGCCCAGAAGGCCTTTGACTGCCAGGAAAAGCAGAAGAAGAGGGTTGGATGTTCTTGCAGAGGTCTCAGAGTTCATGGAATAGTTGCATGAGGACATGCAAGAACCTAGCAGTGGGGGTATGTTGAGCTCCAAAGATGTTCTTTCTTCCACCACATTCCACTCCATTTCCTTTGTCCATTATTAATTACAGGCTCAAATGATCAATAGAATTAATTAAAATTGCTTTAAGAATGTATATCATGACTAACTTACTATGCTTTTATGATTTTGTCATTGTAGTAATTTTTGAACTAGATCTAGCTACAGAATGCAGACATTCTGTAGCTAGTTGCCAATTCTGCAGCTGTCTTCATGTCTATGCAGGTTCCAGGTGTCATCTAAGAGAAAAAAACATATGGTCGTATTCCACATCATTCCCTCATCATTTTTTTCTCTCCACGAAGTTTGAACGGAATTTTGTAGGTGGTTATGCACGTGGGAACTCAAACTAGGAGATAGACTCCTAATAGGACAAGGACAGTCCAGATATCCTTAATCATATTACGAGACCACCATCAGAGTTCCAGTTTGATTTTAATTTGGAAAGAAAATTATCCCTAGGTTATCTCAAGATATTTATGTAATTTTGTTATAAATATGGCTCGAGAAACCGAGGGACAAGGTTAGATTTGGTGTTTGACTGCTAGATTTTAGAAGTCTGAAAACAATCTGTTTTGAAGTAATTTCTCTTTTAATGAAAGAAGCATCATTTTATTGAAAGTGCTGAGTCAATATTGAAGTATATTTTGTGTGCTACTCTGGTGGTAGAGGGCCCCTGCTACCTGAGCAACTTTGTTCATACGGTTTAGATAAGTATTTTAGTCTTGTTTTTCATTTCTAGCTTAAGCAAGTTTCTGAAGTTTATGTTTCATACTTGTTTACATTAATCATCTCAGCTAGACTTACTCTTATAAACTCTTCCAAAATATTATCATGATGAATAAGGCATAGCTGTGGTGTTGTAGATTTTAGTTGCATTTCCTTTCGAATTTTATGATTTATGCTTGTTTACACTAAGTGTCATAGCCGGTCTTACTCCTACAAACTCTTCCAAAACATCATTAACAATGAATAAGAAACAGCTGTGGTATCTTATATCCTAGTTGTATTTGCTTTCAAATCTTATGTTTATGTTCAATTGCATTGAATAATACAGCCAAACTTGTTTTTACAAACTCTTCCAAAATATCATTCATATTGAACGAGATGGGCTGTAGAATTCCATAGACTAGCTGCATGTTAATTTAGTTATAACACTCTGGAGGTTGATTGCATTTATTTCAGCTCTGTCACTACATTTCAAGTTTGATAATGGCATTCTAGTTTAACTCTGTTCACTGTACTTCAAGTAGATTAGTAGCACTCTAGTTCAGTCTCAGTTCATTTTGTTTCAAGAAAAGATTAATGGCATTCTAGTTTAGTTGAAGTCACTGTATTTTTAGATTGATAGACCGCGTTCTAGCCTAGTGATGTCCATTGTATTTCAAGTAGTACTAGTTGTCAAAATTAGTCTCTTGGTTTTCATTATTTACAACTTACTTTTGTTCTGAATTTATATTGATACATCATCACATGAACAGGGGTCAGTAATATCAATTTAAGGCTTTGATTATTCTGCAAATATTTACAAATTCACCTATAGCCTTTTTCCCAAACATTGTTCTAGAAAATCTCTAAACTTTTGAATAAGGCCTAGTAGTGATAATTCAAGTTGCAGAATAGGGTAACTTCAGCATCATAGGTTAATCTAGAATAGAAACCTTACTGTGTTACAAATAATCATTTTTTTTGTAATATTGTGAGTTGATTTTTTATTTAGGAGAACTTCATTTACACTTAACTTGTCCATTTCTCAAGCTCTTCCAACACATCTTTAATGAATGAATTGTATAAGTTCAAGTTCATGTTGTGATTTACTTCCTTGCAATGAAGTCATTATCAAGCTTTGCATTTGTTGTTTGCCATCCATAGTTTAGGCTTTGTTCTGTTTTAATATAACCAATAACTTCTTTTCACCAGCACTTAGTTCTTTCCATTTTCAAACACAAAACCATAAAACCAAAAAAATCATAAAACACTAAACACAACGTAGTGAGAACAAATACCTAGGCACATATAGTGCACTACACTTCAGCAGTTTACTAGCCCTGGTTGACAATTAATGAACTCAATTTAGGAACACTAAGTTGAGCACAAACACTCATCATAATGAATAAGAAGTCATAGCTTCTAAGGGTTTCCCTTCCGATGGAAGGAAAACATCTTGGAAGTCTGGACCCAATTCCCCCAGCACACGATGTACAACGACACTATCATTGAATACGGGCACAGGACAGGTAGCCACATAATTGACATGGGGTAGGGAGGACACAACCGGTGGATAAAGATCTGACAGGGATGATGGTGGACTAGCTGCCATATTCGGAACCAAGAATGCAAGCTAATCGATGGTCATGATCCGACCTTGGTGCGGAAAACACATCACACGAAAGAGGGAGGAGACAAGCGCTCCCATGGCATAAGTATAATCGTGGCCTAGGAGTAAATTAAAGTCGAAGGGGCCAGGAACAACCATCCCATCCATATGGACAGTTTTCCCTCCCAAAGTAACAGACAACTTTGGAACGATCTCTAACGGTTGACTAGTTCTTCTATTAAACACCAGCAGATTCTACGTAATGGGCACAAGCGGCGGCGAATCGAAAGCTTGCCAAGTAGTTGAAGACAAAATACTGATAGATGCGCCTTCACCTATTATAGTGTTGGGTATGACCAGATCAAAGGTCTGTACCATGACCTCAAAGGGCACATAAGAAGGAAGGCGATAGCCTGCAAATTGACTCCAATCAAAGGAAGCAACCAAACTACTTGGAGGGGCTGCCATCGAACCGAGATGGTCTTCCCCTGGTGTTATGGTAGAAGAAGGAGCATCCTCCACAACCTCCATCGTGGAGGCAGAAGGAGTATCCTCTGAGACCTCTATCATGGGAGGCTGAGGAGTAGCTTCCAAAGGTACAGGGATGAGAGAATCTTTCTCCAAGTCCAAGGAATCTGAAGAAACAAGAAGAACCTGAGGGATGTGAGATCCACTCTCAATGGAAAAGACTTGGTGCACCGTAAACGGGGCCAGCTCAACCGATCCCACAACCAATGGTTGGTCAGGGATGGATTCATGATGGTGAATTTCTGGGGGAGTGGGATCAACCAAGGGTGACTCTTGACTGATCGTTGAATCAATTGGTGAAGGACTCAAAGAAAACTGTTTGTAACCAACTGGAAGGTAAGGTGCATAAATACTCGAGTTGTCCAAAAATCTCTTTGCTTCATCAATATATAGACAAAGGTGAATGGCATGGTGCCCTTCACACAACCTACAGGGATTTGTGAGCCTACCCTACTTCTTAGGATCTTTACCAGTACTAGCTGAAGACGTGCCCCCAACCTAACTCCCAGAAGCCAAAGGCAACGACGGATAACCATTGGATCATACTTCGAGCACCTTGGGAATGTCAGGGAAATATCGAAGAAGATGGTTTCCCTGGCACAACATGCAAGGGAACTTAACTTTCCGTGTAGGGTTGGAAGGTTCATCGAGAGCAGGTGTTTTCGAAACAGTAGCTGCAACCTTAGCCTCTCGCTTATCTAACTTCTTCTTCTTTGTCTTATTCTTCTTCTTCTTCTTCTTAGCCACCTGGGTACTAGAATCCAAACTTTCACCAGGCGAAGTAGATAATGGGGATGCAGAAACATGCAAAGAAGGGGAGAGGTCCACCTTGGAATCAACATGGCGTTGTTCAGGTGGAGGGACTGATTGAACAATATCCAGGACATTCGGGACCACAGAGGTTGAAAACAACCAAACAGGAAACCCAACAGTTAACCCAGGAAGGGACAATGTTGCCATATAAGGAGCACCAACATTTCCATAAGGAGGAAAAGGACTAGGATTCCCATCGGAGGGGAAACCTTGGTAGGTGAACTTTGGAAAATTTGCCATCGAAAACGACCTGAAAATACACTAAGGACAAAAATTCTAATCAGGAATATTTTGTGGGTGATTAATTTTATGACATTGAAACTGGAAAATCTTGTTGTTTCATGTTTTAAGAGTCTAGAAATGAGTAAAATATGACTCTATCACTTTCAGTTTGGAAAGAAGCATGAAAGGACAAGTTCTTGATGATATTTTCAAATTTAATGAGTCAGTAAATATCAAAATGACTGCTCTGGTAATCTAGCTAAAAGGGTGTACCAGATATCGCTGAACTTCCATATACACCTTGGTAAAAATGAAAGAGAAATCAACCAAGGACTTGACGTATGCGTAGGTAATCTCCCTGAATTCTATGTCCGGTGTATCACAGGTAAAAGGCAGCAGACTCGGCTTCCTATAGATAAAGGATTGCAACCTAATGGGGTCTCCCTTTATATACGTGACGGTACAGGGAGCACAATTCCGTACTAGCGTTGTCTGTAACTAGATGGTGAGCGACAACTACTAGGCTTAAAGATGCCAGAACACATCTCTACCTTAGACTACTAGATATTCTGTTAATGTTTCAATGTTGCCTTAGGCTAATTTAGTAAATTTTACAATTGATCTTCAATTTACGTTTCAATTTCAGGCCCTATCTAATTTTGGATCTCAAAAAACCTCTAAATGCACACTATATGCCACAAAATATCACTTTGTTCAATGAAGAGCTATCTACGGGAGAGTTGAGAGCTTTTCAAATAATAACAAAATGAGCACAAAAACATCCACTACTGTCTCTAATGCAAGCTAATGAAACTAGAAAAAATCTCTCTTAGAGTTATATAACACTAATAATGAGAGAGAGCTTTCAATTTTTAGGATGCCAAACCAAATGCAAAATATCTTGTTTTTGTATTTTTCAACATATAAGAGAAAATGCACTAAATGAATAAAAAAATAATGAAAACATAAATTCAAGTAATGACAAGGAGAGAGCTAAAACAAACAAGTTCACTCAATCCAAATGCATACAAGAAAGACTCAAATTGATGACGAAATCTTTCAGAGCAAAGAAGAATCTCAAAAAGACTCACACAAACCGTGTAATATAGGCTTGGGGTGACACAAAGTGAAACTGAATGAAGGAGACAACAATCACTCAACTAACGCAATGATACAATGGAATCTGGCAAACGAATGCAAAGAAGTGAAAACGAAGTTGACCGGGAAAGCAAGGACCTAAAACTCCCACGGGAGGCTTAGCACACTGAAGCACCTAGAAACCCTAGGGCTATAATGAAAAACTGATAGTAGAGGGCAAAAAACTGGAGGACAAGGGCCAAACACAGTCAACAATGACTTCAAGGGCACTCAATCAATCGGAAAAATGACACCAGGACCAAACATCAAGCTCAGAGAGCCCTAAAGCAAGCAAACCCTAACACCAAACAGAGTTGGCGCGCTTGTTTGGCTATAATCTGCGCCAAAAAAGCACTGGCGCGGGGGCCTAACTAGCAATAAGCGTCAGTTGGCGCGACTGTCAAGAGCTAAACCGCACCAATCGAGTTTAGTATGGGAGAAAGATGAAAAAGGACAAACAAAGATTGGATCAGGTCTTTTGGGGGCTAAACAGGGGTTTGAAACCAAAGGAGGTGAACCAGAAGAGCAAACAAATCATTCAAAAGCCAAAAACAACCAAAAGAAGAAAGACTAACTCCAACTAAATCCCCAGCAGAGTTGCCAAATCCCCTCTGCGAAGAGAGGCGATCCCACTAGCTTAGATCGGGTCTAGCAACAATCATGTCATGCAATGACATTGGTTCCTAGTTAAAAAAAGACAAATATCGCAGCGAGTATCCTACCTCAAATTCCACGCATTTTTCATTGAAGAAAAGATGATGTTTCTCGTCCCTCAGTTGACAGATCACAATCCTTCCATTCGACACGTTCGAACACCTGTACACATGCAAGGAAACGATGACATGCAACGTAAAATCTAAAGCATGTAACTATATATCAGTCGGAGAGGATATAATTCATTGCATTACATAAAGAAATGAACACATGAATGGAACCAAAATCAGAGTCGCTTATATTATAAATGAAAAAAGGGAGATTACAACCAAACGCTCTGACGCTATGATATTCCTTCGGTGGGGCTTGCAGCGGAGCATGTCTCAACAAAGCCTGTCGGGAATCTGGATGAAGCTCTCTCTCTTACGGGATTCTCTTCGACTTGGCTCTCAATAGTTGCTCGGCTATAGTTTCTTTCCTACAAGTTCATCTCCCAAGCGTTCAGTTATTCAACTAGCACATCAATGGAAGATGGCTATATTTATAGAGGAGAGGAGGAGGTTGGGATCCCTACAATAGTGGAAGGGAAGCTTTATTTTCTTGGGAGGTTTCCCCATAAGGTGGAAACAAGAGGCCAAAGGAGGAAGGCCATGGTTATTCAGTCAAACCACTCCCTATGACTAATCCATGAAGTTGTTGTGATCAAAACTTTACCCATTTTTTAAAAAAACTTTCCATAAAAAGATTGGCGTGGGTGCTTAACTGGGACAAAGCGCCAACTGGCGCAGGCTCAGTGTTAATTTTCCTCATTGGCGTGAGGGCATAACGGGCTACCAGCGCCAAGGAAAAAACATGTGTTTTTAGTGGTCTGCTCAGGAAATGGTAAAAAAAGGGAATGTTGTACTCATGGAAAGGGATGAAATGATGGTATTTTCAAGGCATGATACTTCTAATTAGTCACATAAATGACCCTCCAATGTGTGAGATGGGGATTGTAGGGACGGTGAAAAAATACTGTGTAACAGAAGGCCACATTAAAAGAACAATTCAAGAGGTCGAAATCGTTTGTGCAATGTGTAACTAAGTTGAAGGAGATTCACCAAGAATTGAACGAATTTGTATGGGACTCGGATCAATGGCTAAAGTGCACTATCAGATATGGGGTATTTAATATTAATGACACCCAACACAAAGAGTGGTTTATTTCCATGTTGCTACCACATATGTGCCAGCCTTAAGTCAACTGAATATTGCCACGCAGGCCGAAGCCATAGAGATCGTAATGAAGCCAGAAGCTTCACTGGTATCCACTGCGCAGATCGGGACCCAGGAGATCCAAAGCTAATTGGGGGCGATGCACTTAGAAATATAGAGTCTACGCAAGGATAAGGGAAAAGAGGCATGCAAAGATGTATGGTGTATAGGCTACAAAGTTGTCAAGCATCACAAGGATCAATTCCCCATATTTAATGACTATCTGCAGGATGGAGGACCAAGCCAGCTGAAGAGTGTGACTGGACCAAGTGGGACTCCTAAGTTATGGTGCGTGATTTTTCAAGCAAAGAGTATGCATATGAAAAATTTATGCTCGAGGATTGGTAAATATATCCCTAAGCTTAAGCAACCTTTTTGCAAAATTTTCTCATTGCGTGGACATAACGAACAACACCATCATAGCTTCGATATGATGATTAACTAATCTAACCTATATAAAATTCATGTTGAGCCTACCTCACATGGTGGATTTCAAGCTATAGGACTAGCAAGAGGAAGATGAGCTGGTCGAGGAAGGGGGAAACTCATCTGATGCAATTGTGGAGATACCGGTCATTATGTGCATGACTATCCAAACCCAACATGACAATATTGCAGGTATTGTAGACAATTTGATCATTTTATTGAAGATTGAACTATTTTGATTGCAAATATGCAAGAAAATAAAACACAGACTCTTACTCAAAACATTCAGATGGTAAGAGTTGAGCTGCGCGAGGAATAATCAAGTGTGAATGTCGTCACTAGGACTGGTGAAGATTAAGGAACGAAGCCAGATGCTGATCTTTTGATCCGAAGAGTTCCTAAAAATAAGGAAGTATTAAAATTACAACAAGAAAAAGAAACATTCGTAGAAGCAAAAAGGGGTTTGTAGAAGCAAGCACCTCATCATCAAGTGAACCTATGGATGTGGTCGGAGTAGATGAAAAAATAAAGCCCTTCCTGCAGGAATGTATCAAATTATTGTGCAATAAGAAGGCAGTCAAGAACCTCCAAGCATTGATAGACAATTGCACAGAGAAAGAACAAGCCCGGATGGAGTAGAAGGATGTTAATAAGAACTATAAGAATAAACGAAGAACTAGACAACAGATGCGCTTGACTGCTCATATGAGATGGATCAGGTCATTCTGGATCTTAGATCTGATGCAAATGTTTTATCGAAGAAGACTTGGAAAAAAATGAGACAACCTAAGTTGGAATGGTCTACTATCTAGCAACGATGGAAAATTAGCAAAAGATTATCCCATTAGGAAGGATTTCGCAGGTCATAGTAGATATTGAAGGAGTAAGGGTGCTCACAAAATTTGAATTTATACATATTGTGGATGATATTGACCCCTATCCTGCGTTTTTGGGTTTATATTGGGCTATTGATATGGGTGGAATCATCAATATTAAGCACAGAATTATTGTATTTGAGAATAATGGAACCAGAGTTGTGGTCCCCCTAGATCCTATAGAATGTGAAAGAGATATAGAACTAGTGTGTGCAGATGATGATTTTGATCATATATATAAGTTTACTACACGAGATGAAGATTGGATCAAACCGATAGCCGATGGAAGACTCAACTGTGAGAAGGATATTTCCTGCTTCTCATATTCATATGGATAACTAGAGAGCTGGTAGAACCGACTGCGTGAAGTATCTATGTTGTGCTGTAATCGGGTGACAAAAGCTCTTTGATGCATATCCTTAGAGGTACGAGAATTTCCTTACTATGATGGTCTGACTAATGTTAACTTATTTTTAGGATAACTTGAAAAAATTTCCATGCACTTGATATAGTGTTGCGCTCAACCCCAACACGATGGTGGGAAACACATAAGGGAAACTTGGATAACTGGGAAGAGTGAACCCACATGATACATCTATGATTTGAGCATCGAAATACCAGAGTGGGAGAGGCCTATTCTAGAGAATGCGATCCGTGCAAACATTTGGCTAAATGGACTGAAGCTTTGGGTGAAGAACCAAAGATAGAGTGAGTGCATATATTCATCCAGACTTTAGGGAAGGTGCCTACGGATTGGTACCTGGAAACTGAGCTATGACAAGGAACCAATGAATGGACTACGCTGAAAGAGATTTTTCTCCTCAACTTTGGTTTTGAAAGTGGGTTTGAATTCTTGGACGAAGCACTACAAGATATACAGGAGGTCATCTTTGAAACTAGAAAACTGAAGATGGAGCGCACCTTGCCAGCATGGGATGCACAGATGAAGGACATTGTTAATTGTTGAAATCTATCAGTTGAAGATAATGAGGAGGATCCAAGGAACATTGCATTTCCCAAATATGAAGTACATAACACTGTTATTGGACCTATGATTGAGTCACTATATGTAACTAAGCCTCCAAAACATTGGCTTAGAGCAAAAACCAAAATTAGTGAAGATAGTGGATTACTAGGATGATGATATGATAGAAAGGTCACCGAGCTATTAACTGAATATCATGAATTGTTTCCGACAAAATTTTCTGTGCTAAAGGGGATAATAGGAGATCTTGGGGTGATGAATATTACCTTGAAAGCATATGCGTGACCTATGAAGCAGTGCCCGTATCGGCTGAATCCCAAATATAAGCAGAAATTCAAAGAAGAATTGGAGAAAATGGTTGATGCAGGAATCATAAAACCAATGAAAGAATATGATTGGGTGAGTCCTATGATGGTGTAGGATAAGAAAACTAAAGGATAAAGAAGGATTTGCATGGATCTGCACAAATTGAATGATGCTTGTGTACATGACCCGCTCCTGACTCCATTTTCTGATGAGATCCTGGACAATGTAGGAGGAAAAGAAGCTTACTCATTTACAGATGGTTTCTCCGGATATCACCAGATCATAATCACATCGAAAGACAGAAGCAAGAAAACCTTTGCGATAGAATGGGGATCATTTCAGTATACAGTCATGACATTTGGTCTGAAGAATGTGCCAACAATTTTCTCGTGCGAGGTATTAGCTATGTTCAAAGAATACATCCATAAGTTCTTAGATGTATACTTTGATGACTGGGATGTCTTCGGATTGTTGAAGAAGCATGTGTCGAGTCTACACTTGATGTTGGATACTTGTCGGAAATATCAAATCTCTCTCAATCTAGAAAATTGCATATTTTTTGTGCCATTTTGGATCTTTCTAGGTCATACTGTTTGTTAGCAAGGATTGATGGTGGATCCCGTAAAATTTTTTTTTATTGTTAACCTGGAAGTTCCTACAAATGTGAAAAAGATGTGCTCCATTTTGGGGCACATAGGGTATTACCAGAAGTTCATTCAAGGTTATGCACTGATCACTGTGTCCATGAGAAATTGTTGAAGAATGATGCCTCATTTTTTTGGGACAAAGACTTTCAAAAGGGTTTTTAATTACTTAAGGAGAATATGGTCACTGCGCCCATATTGGTCTTTCCATATTGGACAAAGGTACTTCATGTACATGTTGATGCCTCCTCCATCGCGCTAGGATATATTTTAGCACAACTAGGAGTTAAGGATATTGGCCACCCTATTGCATTTGAAAGTCAAAAATTATTGAGTGAAGAGCGTAACTACTCAACCACAGAAAGGAAAGGATTATCTATGGTCTACGGGCTACAAAAATTCCGCCACTATCTATTAGGAGCCTATTTTAAGATTTTTACTGACCACTCTACTCTGAAGTACCTAGTCAATAAGCCGATTTTGGGGGGGATGATCTATAGATGGTTGTTGATGTTTCAAGAGTACGAATTTGAAGTAATTATGAACCCTTGAAGACTAAATGATGGGCCAGACCATCTGTCACACATTGAAAACGAAGAAGAGCCAACTAGCTTGGAAAATGGCTTACCAGATGCGAAACTATTTTCTATAAAGGTAGTTGATGACCATTTTGTTTATATTATTCTTTTTCTGACCACTTGAAGTGCGCCCATGGAATACACGTTGCAACAGAAGAAAAATATGGTCACGCAGGAAACCTAGTTTACTCTAATTGTCGATCAGCTATACAAAATGGGTGCAGATGAAGTCCTGCGGAGGTATTTGTTGGAATTTGAAATATGGGATATCTTAGCTAAGGCTCATAGAGGGGTTACCATAGGTCACTATGTAGGGAAAGAAACTACACAGAATATCCTACAAGCTGGTTTATGGTGGCCCACGGTGCATAGTGATGCACATGGATATTGCCCCGCTTGTGATGTATGCCAAAGGATGGGGAATTCGTTGTGCAGAGATGATATGCCCTTGCACCCAAAGCAGCGGTGATAGAATGTAGAGCACTCTTAGATGTAGCCGTGGGTGTTTGGAATTATGTTTAAAATGACCCAATGGTTTAGCAGCTGAGAAACGAGCTTCACATGAAAGAGCAGTAGTTTACCAAAATCAAGATTTCGACGCCGACATTGGTAACCACGCAGAGGCTTGCCCAAATTCATGAAGGCAAGGAAATTCTGAAAAATATTGAAGACCTGCACCGCCGAGAGTAGATATTGGAAAAAAGGATGCAACCTTGGGTTGAGGAAGCCCTGCAATTGTCGCAGAATCTTGATAGTGCCCTCAAAAGCCTCCAACAAACACAAAATTGCATCATTTTGGCAGCTAAGGGGCTGACAACAATAAAATTGGTCAATGAAGCGCAGATTTCTACCACACAGAGCATTGAAGCCATCTTTCCATGTTGGAGATCTATTGAATCATTGAAGGTGAAGATGAAGGCAACCACCCCGAAGTGAATCAGGACGAGTCACGATATTGTGTTTGGGGCCTGTTGGAGCGGGGTCCCCTATGGTGAATTTTGTCTAAGTTTTGTCGTACGCGCTACATGAAAGTATTCAAAGGGGCTTTGGGGCGGGTCAAAGTCCCTTAATCATTGTAAAGGGTTTAAAGGGAAAAACCATGAGTCTCAAACCATGGTTTGAGACCATGTTATGTGCATGTCTATGATAGTATAAATATGTAAGGATTGAGTCAAGTAAGGAGATAGTATATTGGATATGAATGTGTTGTTAATGTTTTGATCTAAGTCTAGGTTGTCTGGGTAGAAAGGCTCCTGTTGGATGTGTGAATAGAGACCTAAGTCCTGGCTATGTGCAGACCCTATTGTTGTGTGCGTCGAATATTAGATGTACTGAATTGAAAAATCTCTTAATAAAGAAAAAATGTTGGCGAACCTGGATTCTTATGTGATTTGCTTATCTGTTAATTGTTGTTGATATTTTCTACTATTTCATATCTAATTTTTTTAATGGTCAATTGCATCTATGTGTGAATATTAGTTGATGTTAGATGAATATATCTGAATAAAGTCTACTTAATTAATGTGCACAATATATATTGAAGTATTCTGGGATAATCTACAAAAGGCTTAGATCTGTTGATTGTGCATGCGCAAAGTTGTTATATTATCTACACTTAGTCTAATCAGGGCCACCACATCAAAATATTCCTCAAGGTGCGGAAACCTGGCTCCAGCACCCCCCCATATTTCTTCGGGTGATACTTTGATCTATACAAGGAGATCACTGCCGAAAGGGCCAGTAGTTGGAGGGTTTTGTTGGTTGCGTGATAAATATGAACCTGGGTTAGGACCCTCAATCCAAAAATTCGTCAAATCATGTATATTTCAAGTCATTATGTTTACTCTAGTTGGTTGATGTGGGAACCCTTAAGGCCCAACTACCAACAAACCTTGTCCCATTGACATAAACACATTATCTGGGATCGAGTTTAGAGTTAGATTACGTACTTGGGAGCCTACATGCCTTAATGGAATTGTTATATACTAAGGAAATATATCAATGTTTCTTGGTGCATGAATTCTTCATTCCATTCGACTTCGACAAATCCATTCATGGCTTGTAGAATGTACCTAGTGCCTTGATTCCCATT
Organism: Pinus albicaulis; assembly: GCA_034641835.2. Taxonomy (NCBI): domain Eukaryota; kingdom Viridiplantae; phylum Streptophyta; class Pinopsida; order Pinales; family Pinaceae; genus Pinus; species Pinus albicaulis. Next base: position 771,936,181 of record CM076572.1, read on the forward strand.
GACATCAAAGGTGGGATATATGGTATTAGTTAACGACATCCTCAATGGTCGGTAATCCAATGATTCTTGATTATGTTCGACAATGACACCATTTATTCACATATGAAAGATTTCACATGGGTGTGTAGGGTTTAAGACTATATGGTTTTGTGATATCAACATAGATTTGCAGTAGTTTGGATATTTGTATTAGCATTTCCATTTTCATTTGTAGTAGTATATCCATTTTAGTAAAGGCTGTCATATAGCAGCCTGGAAATTCATTTGCAGCAGCAATCACCTTTCCTCAGTTGTTTGGGGACATACAACTCCTTAGGCATGGGGGGAGAAGGGGACCTTTAGTTCATCCTTCAACCTTCTTCCACATATCATATCAACAGTCAGATAAACTCCAGCTAGGTCATCCTCCACTTCATCTTGAAACACTAATCTCATCAACGAAAAAGGTGAAACTTGAGGTTAATTTGGTTTAAGATTCTCTAATTCATTAGAAGGTTTAGGATAATTATTCACCACTTCTTATTCCATGCATTTTATATTTCATTATCCATATAATTTCCTTCCATTCACCACTCATAATAAGAATACTTATACTCTGATTACAAGACCATGTTAAAAGAAAAATCCTTATGGTGCATTAATAAAGGCATTCTCTGTGGTGTCTTCTCCTATCATGATAACAAGTATTCTATTCAGAGGATGAAGTAATTACTTCCATGACATGATAAAGGGAACCACATATAAGCATTGGTCTTGCGATGATAGAGTATGCAAGAACCTATTCACATACTTACCGTCTCCATCACCACTTCATTTCATCCATCACATCTTCCCTCATCCATTCCTTTCTTGTCCTCAATTTGTATTTCTTTATAAATTAGCATGATGTTAAATGGAAGAGTTTTTCTTGAAAAGTACCAAAACCTCCAAAAATTCAAGTGAGTGCTGCTCCACAAGAACCAACACCTCAAAATATTCAAGCAAGTGCTACTCTATAAGAACCAACACCAAATATTCAAGCAATGTTGTCCCAAAGAACCAACATCTACAAAACAATTTTAAGAATTTGTCAATGAGAGAGGGATTTATTTGCATGAGGACATGCAAATCCATAGGCATGGCAAGATGTTGGGCCTCAAATATTCCCATTTTTCCACCGTATAATACCACTATTCATAACCTAAATTCCTATATTTTAGCTCATTTCATACCATAATTCCACAACTTTCCGCCAATTCATATCTTACACTTCATGGTCGATTATCATTACATTTCTTATTTTTTCAATGATTAGAGATGACTTTGCTATAATTTTCTAATGATGGTTTTTCCAAGTTCATTTACTACAGGGATCCATTGCCAAAATTCTTCATAATTAAATTAAACTAGTTGCTACAAGTTAAGTACATAATTCGTGTAGATTAAAATATTATTTTGTGATAAAATGAAGAAGAATATCGAGATTTAGATACATGGGGTTTGTTAAAAGTACCCTCATTCAGGTAAACCATAAACCATTTGTCAAAATTCATCACCACAAAGAATTTATGGTCAACATAATTCTTAAGTACAAAATCAAGTTAAGTACGGGAATTCTGGGTTTGACGGTTTCAGATCAGCCATGATTGGGACATTTTAGTTACAATTTGGGTGAAATAATCTTGAATATTTCAGTGGCTTAACTTATTTTATATTCCATATATTTTTACTCTCCTTATTCAATCGGTTGTAACTATTTTAGTTGCCTTGAATTCTTTAAGAGGCATAATGATTTTTATGTAAAGGGTCTCTCATGCACACGTAGATGGGAATAAGGAGATATATGATCATACTGAGGTAGTGATTGTGGCATGACATTTGATTTTGGTGTGTTAAGACTGAACTATTAAATTGATGTTCTACTAAAGTTTTTAATATAATTATTTTTCTGACTTTTACTCTTATTTGAGTGTCATATCTCTTTAATCTGCAAGTACTGAATTATATTGGGCTTGTTCTAAGTTGTGGCAAGGGCCCACCATGAACTTGGAACAAAGTTCTATAACCATTGTAGCATGTATGAGGCATGTTTTGATTCATTAAATAGAATTTCATTCCATTTTTAAGTCGATTTGTTAATGGTTTTTAGAATTCCAACACTTCATTTCCTACTCTAGATTTATTTCTATTTTGTAGATCAAAGTAGAGGGCGACAATCTGAGTAGAGGGTAGCAAGTGAATTTTTTTTGTTTATCTTTGCAGGCTTCAAAGTACACGTAGAGTCATATTATATACTTAATCATTTGAAAATTCTGCACTTAATCACTACGAGGTTATCCTCTTGGAATCCATGAATGGTCTTCATTTCGACTCTTCATTTGATTTGGAGGGAACAACTATTATGTTCAAAGTTAACGTTTTGATTCATGAATGAGTTTTTGAAAGTGTAACTATTATGATCAAAAATAAATTTCCGTGAATTCTATAGTTTTATTCTGTACTCAAGATTCTTGTAGCTGCATTCTGTACTCAAGATTCCTGTAGTCACGTTATGTACTCAGAATTGCTCAGTTTTAGTTGATTAGCAGAATTTGGTTTGGAAGCGCGAGTTGCATGATTTCAATTAAGCCTGTCACAGTTTATTAAGTCAAATAGAGTAATTTTCATAGTTAATCATTTGTTGATTTTTCAATTTATGGAATTAAAGACAATTTTTTAATACATTGCGTTGTGTAAGCAATTAGATTTAGGCATAAATTCTATCTTTTACATGTTAAGTTTTTTTTAATCAAGTAGCACTCATTTGAATAGATCCTTCATTATTTTCGCTGATTTCTTAGTAAGTTTTAATTATTTCATCATTTGATTAGAGTTATTCTCTTACTTGAGCATGTTTTTATCAAAAGATTAGTTTCAAAATAGGAATAGAAATTCTGTACTTAATCTAGGAATATATCTCAGATTTCATGATATTAGTTTAGGTTAGATGCTCTGATCCCACGTTACCTATGCTTGTGTCTCGAAGCTTACAAGCCTCGATTGATAATTTAATTCTAAAATTATAACACATATAATTTCCCCAATAGATACTAAAATCATATAGATTCCAGGGATACTTTCCCACTTGATTCTTGATAAACCAGGAATATTTTCATGCCATTCACCTACATAAAATAATCATTCTTACACAATAATTATCCTTGACAACCCTTTCATAAAATGGCATTCATATATATATATATGACATAATCATAATCATTATCACAACAAAATTATTAGCGTTCATAAGGTCAAGGTTAAGAGGACTTCCTTTATCCATGCAAAGCATGCAAAATAGTAAGAATAAAAACTCCCAACTTAGCCAAGGTATCTTCTACCACAAATCCATTTACTTTACCTTTCATGTTACCTTCCTCATGCCAATCCTACCACTTTCCATTTACCCCAATGAACCTAAAAAACCCAACTGGTCATCATATTCTTGCCTTTAGCTTCCCTTTATTCATGCATCAGACTTCATCTGGTTCTTACATTACTTGTTGGGCTTCACTCATCTCTCCCCAATATCCATTATATTTCCTCTTCCCCTGAACAAATTCTCCCTCAAAACATAGAAGGAAAGAACAAGAATAAAATATAAAGAAAACATAGAAAACCAAACAAAAATACAACACTACAAACAAAGTGGCATGGCCATGCACCAATCACCATCAAAACCAAACATCAAGCACAAAAAAATCATGAAACAATGAAATCACAAAAATTTCAATAGAGGCCATGATTCAACCCCCATGATTTACCAGTGCTTTCAAGGGTTAATAAATAAAATCTCATCCCGATCCTTCTTCAAGATCTATGGCGGTCTCTTTTGCCATTAAATTCCCTGAATCATACTACCATTAAAAAAAAAAAAAATCATTAATGAATTAATAAATATAAAAATATATCAGTTTCCTTACCCAATTATACCAAGTGTGTTGCCCTACAGCTGAACACATGCATGAATATTATCTCAAGGGATTTAAAATCCCTTGAAAAATTCAGCTATGAATGGAAACCAACCATTATGTTTGCATCTAATCAACCATATTCCATGTAGCTTCCTAGACCCAAAAGTTCTTCTATGCATTTTAACTTTATCTATTTCTTGGTTTCGGAGCACGAGCTTATTCTGATATAGGATGCATTAAGGCTCTTCCTGGAATTCTCCCTGTAGCTCCACCTTCCATCTCAATAATGGATTCCTGATGATCTACCTACATATTATCCACTATTACATAGATCTAAGAAATGATATGAACTACATCCCCAACTGTCTATGGCTCCTGAGTACTCTAGATTTGAGGCCTAACACACTGATATGATGGAAAATCCCTATTGTGATTGTCTCCACCACAATTCCAACACTTCAATTTTTCTCTATCATGGTTCTCAACTTCATTGAACTTCTTATGTAAATCCATAATTTCCTTATCACTTATATCCTGATTTATTCCTCGCTTCTCAAGCCATTTTCCTTTAGTCTTCTCATTACCTCTCCAGTCATGCTTGAATACATGCTTGCACTTTTATTTTTCCTAACACTGCTTTAAATTCTTGATGGCTTCCTCCAATGACCAAGGCTCATAAAACTCATTCCGGTCTTTGAATGAAAATGGAAATCCATTGATGAACCTTTGGATCTTCACTTTCTTATCCTTGAGATATGGAACATATATCAACAACACTAGAAATATGGTTTATACTCTTCATTTTCCATGGAACCCATCTTGAGCTCCTATAATTCCTTGGCCTTTCCATCATAATACCTCTTATAAAAGTACTTATTCTTGAGGAATCCTTCAAATTATTCTCAAATTAGCTCCTCTTCTCTGATGCCTCTGACATGCTTAACATATTACCACCAAATATCTAATTTTCCTTTGAGATTGAAGGTAGTTAACTTAGCTTTCATATTCTCATAGTAATGATGAAGTCAGGAGAATTTCCTTATCCCAAGCAGCCATGCTTCTACATCTTCTGACTTAGTGCACTCAACATAGAAAGTATGAAGCTTTTCTTTCCTGAAATATTATGGAATGCACCCCATCTCACTCCTCATATAAGGATGCTAGCATTGATGGTGATGATGTCTCCCAGAAGAAGAACTAGAATAAAATATATGAGTACTAGCCCTCCTCTCAAGTGTATGCAAGATTCTGCCACTCTTCATTGTATCTTCCCTTTCCAACCTATACTTTCTATGAGACCTGCTTCCATTTACACCATTTCTCCTTTCTTCTTGTCTATCTCCATGACTTATTCCCAGTTGTTCCTACTTCTGAAAATATGAAAGACTACACCATTTCTCCTTTCTTCTTGTCTATCTCCATGACTTATTCCCAGTTGTTCCTACTTCTGCAAATATGAAAGACTCTAGAGGATTATTGCATTAACCTCAAATTGTTTCTCTTGAGCTTTCACAAGCTTTTCCTATGCTTAAATCAATCTCTCATTTTATGACTTGAAATTTATGATCTCTTCCTTCAAACTTCTCAATGTATCTATGAGATCAAGAGAGTATCCCTCTCCCTGTTTCTAAAATAATCTCTCCCATCCCACCAATGTCTCTTACGAACTATACAGAGAGTCATATGAACTGTGCTCAACTATTTTCTTCCTTTACTGTCATGCAAACATGTCGTGTTAGATAAACCAAATGGAAGAAATAATCAAAATCATACCTCAATGTATCTTAAGGGAGGCTATTGCATAACAAGCCAATCCAAATTACCATGATACATAATAATATCAAGAACTTAAGGAAACACAATGAACATAATCAACATGCATATGAACACAATCCATATAACAACAAATTAACTATCATGCATGAATAATCGATGCACATGCAAATGACCGCACTAATTAACAACTAGCATATATCATCCATGTAAGTGCAATAACAATAGAATGACTGACATGCATGTGACCACAATGCATATAAAAACAATTAACCAACATGCATGCATGCCAAACACATAATACTGCATGAAAAAATTATTTTAACTCGAGGTCCAGTGATGCAACCTCGCTCTCATACCACTCTGTAACACCCCACCCCACATTTACTCGCTTTTTAGAAGCTCACCAAGGTAAACATGAGACAAGAGTTACTACGAATTAACCAACATCCAAGTTCCAGTTGTGGAAGTGGGGTATACCATCCTAAAAATTATTGTAACCTAAAGGAATTCCATTTCACCCATATGTTAAGAAACATATACTGATCAAATATTCCTCAACTGGAACTTCCTTTTCACTTGACCTCTCGCCGTAGCCACATGCATCCCAAGTTGTGCATGCAGCAAGAAGTATGCAGCTGCATGCACAAACCTTTCTCTATGCAGATACAACCAATATTTCTTAGTTAAGATACAACAACCATGAAATCAATGCCATATTTTTAGGGCTAGTATACATTCCACTTCCTAGAACTTCCCAAAACTCTCTAGAATCAACTCTAGGATAATCACAAGTATGCAATAACCTATACTTAGGCTCAGATATTTCCTAGGCATACCAGTATCATGATTAAAATTTAGAAAAGCTTAAGGTAAACATGGTAGCTACATGTCATGATTTCATATATTTACATTACTTCCTTAGTTTAATCATTGTATCAATAAGAAGACTCAATGCCCTCTTAAGCTATATGAAACAAAAATAGTTAGTTTATGCATTCACATAAACATTCAATAACTTATCGAAGCATGAACATGATCCATAATAAGAGCACATTATTTAACCATTCCTGTAACCAACATTCAACCATAATGAAACCATGACGAACCAGTCATAAATAATTTTATAAATAATACACATCCTCTTTGATCTCAATAATAAATAACACATAATAAGATATGCACAAATCCAACCAAGTCAGGGAATTCCACGAACGACTTGACCATAGATTGGGTTGAACCAAATCTCTCTTTTAGCCAGTCACGCCCATGCCATATTCCAAGCATGATTGTGGGATCTCATGGGATAAACAAAAAAAAAACCAACTAGGGCATCCAAAGGCTATGCCACCTCAACCCTCCACCACAATGATTTCACCTAAACTGGTGCAGAAATCACCAAACGAACACAAGATTGGATGCTCCAACATCTTCACCATACCCAGAGGAATTTTATTTTTGTTATAGGTCAATTTGGGCATCATCCCCCATGACTTGGTCAAACTGGACATCATCCCTAGGACCAATGAAATAGTGTATATCATCCCCTATCATTTCAGTTGCTACATGCCATAAGAAAAGAAAAAATCATTCATGACTTCTATTGCAATATTTCCAAGGCTTGAAGTATATGTTATATCACTTATGAGATCACCAACATTACCTTTCAAGGGACTAACTGCGTTGCATATGCATCTCCCTCCATTCAAGGGTGCATTGCAATGTACTTCTAGACATTCAAGAGTGCGTTGGTCAAATGGGAGTGAAATTCTCATTTTTTTGGAATCTCCACATGGCTAGTGCCTTCTAGAAGAGTCCATATGTGTCAAAATTTGAATCCAAGTGTCCATCTAACACATTTGAGCTTGGGAACATGTCTTACTTATTATTAGAAAGTCATTTATTGAGAAAATATCATTAGTTTCCCTATAAATTGAGTAAATATCCTAGTGCTATGGTAGGAAGAAATTTGGCAAAGAAATTTTATTGGATTCTAAATTGAGAGATTGAAAGAAGTGACATGATGTTGGTGAGATGTTTATTGTGATGAGGCTGAGATGAAACTGGAGCTGGTGACATCAAATCGATCATTTGTTGTAACCTCCCCCTTCTACTCTTTAATAAATATTGTTGTTCATTTTCCCATATATGTATCTGTTATGTTTCCATTTCTCATACAATGGACTCTTGAATGATATATATGTTTCATTTTTAATCGATTTAACCAATTAAGATAAATAGGCATCTGTATATTGCAATCTCTTTGTTGTTTTCTATTTATACTTGCAGGAATCAATTTGGCGTTCTAAGTTGGATTGGAAGCTACAAAAAAAGAGACAGAAGGAGAATAGGAAGCGCTTGGATCACAAGTAGGTTCTTCTATATTTCTGTGTGTCTATTTAATTTTAGAGAAAGTGATAACAAAGTCTTTAATCTATTGTTCTAAATGCATAGCACCACATTTAGTGAATTTGATTTATCCGTAGATCATAATTATGCATCAAATTGGCGACTCTGCTTGGGAGTTTCCTTTCATTCCTGGTGTTTTTGCCTCTTCTTATCCACCTAGTAGCATCTACTTTCAGTTATTATACTTTTGAATCAAATAATTGCATTAGAAGTGTGTTCTGTAGCTTGAATTTTCAATCTCTGATGCGCACAAGGCACTTTTGGTCAAGACACAGTGCACTGTAGTGCACTGTCTCCCACTCAGCGGTGCATTGCAACGCATTTTCTCCCTTTAGAGACTACATTGCCCCCTTAGCCAACCAAATTCCATTTGAATTTTTCATTGCCATCATTCTCAACCATTTTTTTGATGTGTTTTCAATTATCTGATACCTCATAGAGACCAACGAATTTTCCTGATTCTTCCTCCTTTGAAAAGTAAGTTTGTTCAATGTATCTTTAAGTGTTTTTCTTTATCATTGACAAAGAAAATTCAATTTATTTTATTTCTGCATTAGATCCATTTGTTTTCATTAAGAAAAATTTTACTAAATTATTCGTTTCCTATAAGAAAAATTGTAGTTCTTCATTTTTTCTAAAAAAGAAATTGTTGTTAAATTCATCATTTCTCAAAGAATAAAGCATTTGTTTTTTGTTGATTTGATGCATATAGTTTCCTTTTTGCATTCACATTAAGGGGACTGAAAAGAAAAACCTGCATTTTCATATAGTGAATTGTGTGTTTTGCGTAGGAACAAGTTAGGAAATATGCATATTAGTTTGTGCTCTTTGTTGTTTGCGCTCAAAACTGATTGCTCTTTCCCTTAGTAGCCAGGATTTTCATTGAAAACGCTAAAATTGAAAAGTTTGCTTATCATTTTCGTTTACATTTTAGGAATTTCCATCATATCATCGCGGTGAACCTCAAAAGGAAAATTGATAAACAAGATCAACTTAAAATTTACATCAATTTACCTAAAAAACATTGGAACCATAATGATAACATTTAGAAGGTCTAGGTTGGGGACGTGTTCTGGTGTCATAAAACATAGAAGCTATCGCTAATTGTCTACGATACATTCTGAGTGTGATATCTCACTCCATGTATGTAAGTATATTGGATCTCATCCATGTACCTTCGAGTATATCGGGTGATGTTATAGTAAGAAAAGTATAAAGGGGTGCTCTCACTGTGCAGTTTTGCATTAGACAGTGCTAATATAGACTTGGGCCTCCACGTACATTTGGGTATATTTTGAAGGAAAAATTTAGGTTGTTATCCATCCATAGTGAATCTAGTCAGACACCTTGTAAATTTTGATACACCAAACACAACATTCGGGGAGATTTCCTGCCCGTACTTCTTGGTTTTCCCGAAGGCATTATGCAGTTCATGGTTTCTTGGTAAACCTTTTGCCTAGAATTACCTTTTTATTTTGTTTTGTTTTTTTTTTTTTTTTTTGGTCATAAAATAAATCAGCCATGGTGGAAGAAGAACATCCCTTTCCCCGTTGTTCGCGTAGAATAACATTGAAACCACCTTTACCACTGAAAGCCACTTGTGGTCGGCGAAGGCGACATCGTCCTACCGAAACTAGTACTATCAGTACCTATGGTGCGACATCATCCTCACATATATCAGAGTTGGCACAAGTTTTTTATGCAAATCCTGGTTCATTTACTATTTTCAAGACGGAGTCCTCATAGCTACCCTTGGTCATGATCCATCCAATCAGCGAGACCATAACTCCTAAAACCGACGTTGTTCGATTGGAAGTTGATAAAGATCTTGTCACATTTTTGCCATAACATCTGCGTCCCGAAGTCGAACGACCGAACTGTTCCTATATTGGTCATGCCACAATCTATTGTAGCCATTGAGTCCCCCATATCATGTGGTCAACCTCCTGAAATATAATTTTGGCTTGACGGTGAAATCCTTTCACCTGGTTTAATTTCAATTGAAGAAATACCGCAAGATGAAACACCTTTAACTCCAACTCATTTTGGGGCAGAGCTTTACCTGTACGAGTCTTTTCCTCAATCACCTGCCTCTACTTTTTTTGATCATCTGTCTATTAGAGTTCTCGTAGATCCAATAGGATATACATTTGGTCGAAAAACCATGCCTAAGCCAACATCTTCGGCTGGACCATCTGTTCCAATTGCGACATCACCTGCTCTCGCTACCCCATCGATGTTCACGACTTCACCAGAGTCACATTTATATGGTGGCCCTTCCGCCCCACATGGTTACCAATATTTATCTGGAACCTTCTCTAGTGCATCGTCAAACCCATGGACTTCACCAATGTCATCGTCTGGTATTCTAATTGATAAATATATAGTGAGTACTGAACGGCTTGATCCTATGTACACATCATCAGGGCAATATTAAGCTAGTCCATCTGGGTATATCCCATCTAGTACAATTTCAACTGGACTCCCTGCATTTGGAGAACAATATTTTCCATATTACTATACTCCTCATGCTGGGGGGAAACTTATGGTCACCCACTTCGACAGTACTCTGTCATTATTTGGTAATCCTAATGTTGGAATGAATGTTTGTCAATGGCATCCCACTCTCCCTATCTAACCACAAACGGTTGTACCTGGTTCAACCTGTTTCACCCACATCAACTCCACTTGTTAATACGTCTTTACCCTTGTTACAGTCTCAAATTTTTGTACCTCAACTGTCTCAGGTGCATCCTTCAACTCAATACCCTCAAGTATTGGGTCCTCAGACTCCAACTCCTTCAGCTGGTTTACAACAACCACATGTATCCAAAATAATTTATTCATAATATGGATTACCATATTATGGGATGTCTCAGCCACAACTAGGTTATACCTATCCTCAACCAAATCAAAGCTATCCTAATTTTGGTTATACCATTGGTGGACATACCCTTTGGCAGCCACAAGCTCAAATGCCACAACCTTCACTTCAACAAGTAGCATATCTAGGTTTTGGTCAATATAATCCTTAAGCATTTTCTTATCAAAACAACCCCTATCTGGGTTACTACCAACAGATTCCTTATGCTGGTGCTCAAAGGCATGTTTCCCAAGAAATTCCATCATACCCTGGCTATACCCAACCTGACCTTAATTGATAATTTCCCTTTGTTGCAAATTTAGAGTTACCAGATTTAAACTAGCTCACCAATGACCCAATGAACTATGCTCCTTGGTGGCCAGTAATACCTCATAAATTACCATCGAATATTCCTAAGTTCATTGTAAACCCTAGGGAAGACCCATCAACTCATGTTATGACTTATCATTTGTGGTGTTCATCAAACTCCCCAAATGATGAATCTGTTTGACTACGTCTTTTACAGCGTACACTCACTAGTCCGGTCGTAAAATGGTACATTGAGTTACCAAGAGCTTCTTTTGATAATTTCACTACCCTAGCTACTATATTTTTGACCAAATTCGAGTTACCCATACAAGATGAAACTTGCACGAAACTCTTGATTCATTTTAAACAGACTAATGCTACTCACATTTCTGTTCATATTCATGAGTGGCGACATCGTCATATAATGGTTAAGACATTTGTTCCTAATCAGCACCTTGCTAAATGGTTTATTAAGCCCCTGTTACCATCTATAACTGAGGATGTGGCTAAGGGTGGCATTTTCATTGAAGAGCAGGTCATTTCTCATGCCCAATATTTAGACTTGATTTGTACTCAGTCTGGCACGCTCTACTAGAAAATTCCTAATGCACCGTGATCTAATTTTACTGTTCCTCCTCCATCAAAGAAATCTCATGTCGGAGACGCTATGATCAGTACAGTAAGCACACATCACTCTACTACATCTGATCCTGCACTTTCTTCCAAAATTCATGACGTGTCATCTGAAAAGGGAAAAAGTGACAAGCAACCCAAAAGTAAGAAAAAAGGGAAGTCAAAGAAAAACCAAACTTCTACTCCGCAGGAAAGATCATTTGATGAATCGTCTGGAAATTGGAAACCTCGTTACCCTTGCATAGTATGTAATGAGGAAAATTTTGTTTAGGACTATCCTCACTGCATTGAAGTCTCAAAAATGTTTAAGACCTCGCATGCGTCAACTTTGTTGACAGATCCATTTCCGAATCCGGACACAAAGTTGGTTACCGTGGATCCAACTTCTAGTTCACAAGTTCTTATGTTGCCTGTCACTAAGCCATCAACTGATGTTTTGGTGTCAACGCGTAATAAATATTACGGTAGTTAGGCTATTAATCAACCTACTACCTCGACCATGAATCCATCTATAGAATTGATACCACCACATGCTATTACTAAATTGACCATCAAGCCACCAAAGGGAGTCATTGTGATGCAGGAGCATCCAAATGAAAGGCTACAATTGGAGTTGATTTCTTCTTCTAGACAGAAGAAGAAGTTTTGAATTCTATTTTAATTTGTTTAAGTTAATTTGGGCTAACACAATCATTTTAATTTACAGATTAAAAGAATGGTTAAATTAGGATTAGTTAAGTATTTATTTGAATAAATTATTCTGAAACTGAATGACAGTTTCTCAACCATATGAGGGCTTTGGGAAAGGAATAAAAGTAAACCAAACCGAACATTGTGGGGTTCTTCCATCTGTGGAGATAAAGAGAGTGAAATAAGAGTGAAATAGGTGTGGAATAAGTGTGAGCAAGGGGTGAACAAAGAGAAGAAATATCTGTAAAAACCAGCCATCTGAGGGCTTCGCCCTGTGTATTTAATTCCTACATTAATTCCAAGTGTTTTGTGCTTGGCCAGGCTCTCTGTTTTAAAATAGTTTTTCATTTCCAAATTAATTCCAAGTGTCTTGTGCTTTGATCGGGCTTTCTGTTTTAAATCGGTTGTTTTAAATCTCTGTTGAAATTGAACATTTGCATTTAAATGCACAAAAAGAATACTAATTGGATTTTCAGGCACATCAAGACCAGAGATCTTGAACAACCTTTTGTTGAATTGAATATCGTGTTGATCAGAGAACGAATACCAATCAAAATTGCAGGTTCGACAAGGACCGTTAGATCCAATATCGATCAGCGGTGAGAGATCACATCGCAGTTGGGAGGGCATTTCATATCACAAAAGATAGATTTATAGTTCAGTTTGAAAGTTAAATTTTTTGATTTACAATGCGAAGTGATACGACGGAGATATAACATGGACTGTCAGATCCAGCAGAGACTAAACGATGGATATTGAAAGCGCGTCGGGAGAAAAATAAAAAATCACAACTTTTGGAAGTTAACGTTAAGGCGGTTGCAAGGTAAGTTAAATACTTTGCGATACGACATGGAGAAGGCATGTGGCATCACGACGCAACATCGCATCCCGCAAGAAATAGAGTTTAACTTTCAAGTTATGTTATAAAGTTCGCGAAGTGTGAATGCCTATAATTGGTCGAAGTTGTTATGGGACCCTCTAGGTAAGACACCTGTGTGTATGCATTTGTGTTGGGTTTTGGTTGTGGTATGTGTAAAGTAATCCGTTGTGGTCGCGTGCATATGTATGTTAAGAGGCTCCAAATTTTAACTCTATTGCGAGTAAGGGAAATTTTGTGTGGAATCTTAAAATATAGTTCTGTGGCACATTCTAGTATTTTTTGCAGCTAGTTTGCATCAATTGGTATCAGAGCAGTAAAAATATCTTTTCCTAGGTGAAGATGGAAGTAGGAAGAAGAGGTCAGGGAAGAGCTGCAAGGGGAGAAGCAGATGAAGGATTGCATGAAGAGATTATAATTTTGTCATCACGTTTGGTAGTAGTGGAAGTAGGAAGGCGTAGGGATCCTGAAGATGGAGATGAAAGTGATGGTGAGACAATGACACTAACAGATGGGTCCAAGGGAAAGACACTAGAAATAAAACTACTGAAATCTGTTTTGATGGCTAGCAGAAATCCAAGACCAGATCTCTCCAATTATGATGGTAGTTTGTCCACATAAGCATTGTTGGACTAGATAAGTGAGTTAGACAAATACTTCGAGTATGAGGAAGTTAGTGAAGATAGGACAGGTTTTCTGTCACTAAGTTGAAAGGACGAGCTACACTGTGGTGGGACATTGTTCAGGTAGGAAGGAGAAGACTTAACAAGATTTTTATCAAGAAATGGGACAAGATGATTGAAAAGATGAAAACAAATTTCCTGCCTAAGTATTACCAAATTTCCCTTTACAGACAAGTGCATAATTTGAGATAGAGAGTGATGACTGTAAAGGAATACACATAAGAGTCTATAAAGTGAAATTGAGGCCTGGGTATGTTGAAGATACCGTTGAGAAGACAGAAATATTTGTTAATGGTCTACGGATGGAAATCTTATATGAGATCATTATTCATTCCCCTAAAAATATAGAGGAGGCATACCAGTGTGCTTTGAAGGTGGAAGAAAATATTAACAGGAAACATAATGCAAGAAGAGGACATCGTTCCAGTAGAGGAAGAGGATAATACTTTGGCAAAGGTAGCACTGCAAACAGTAACGAAGAGGGCAACAGTTTGAAGACTTCTAGATAGAGTGAGAAGGAAGGTATCACCAGAGGTGGAAAGTCATACCAGCGAGGAAGAGGTAATGGTAGAGGCAGAGGAAATGCCTACCAGTGTTACAAGTGTCACAAATGGAGGCACAGGTCTTTTGAATGTCCTGAAAATGAGCAAGCTGGACAGAGGGGAGCGTATGTTGCTCAAATTGATGTAGCAGAGACACCGCCCCAAGAGGTGGAGAATGTGCCTGAAACAGGAGAGGCCTTGGTGTTGAACAAGGTTTTACTATTACCAAATAAAGAGGTGGCTAACTTGACACAGAGGAAATAATTGTTCCAAACTGTGTGCAAGTCGCATGGAAAATGATGCAAATTGGCTATAGATAGTGGAAGCACTGATAACATGGTAGCTAATGAGATGGTGGAAAATTTTGGTTTGAAGAAGTTGAAGCACCCGACTCCATATAAGGTGTCTTGGTTGCAGAAAGGACACCAACTGCTGGTTGATGAGTAGTGCGAGGTTGAGTTTCACATTGGCAAGTACAAGGACAAGGTGACTTATGATATTATGCCTATGGACGTGTGCCATATTATGCTGGGAAGACCATGGAAATATGATAGAAATGTCGTCCATGATGGGGAAAATAATTGTTACAGATTTGTGAAGGATGGGATAAATCATACGCTAGTTCTCATGAAAGAAGAAGATATTGTAGAAACTAGTGGGACTAAAAAATTGCTGATAAGCGGAAAGGAGTTTCTGTGAAAGATTGAGGACAATGAGGTGAATTATGCAATTGTGTGGAGGCCAAGAGAAGTATTGATGCATACGGAAATCACTGATTTTCCTGTGGAAATTCATGACATGATGCAAGAGTTTAATGATATTATGGTGGATGATCTACTAGATAAATTACCACCAAAGCAGAGCATTAGTCACCATATTAATTTTTTTCCAGCAACCATTTTTCCAAACAAGGCTGCTCACCGGATGAGTCCGAAAGACAATGAGGAGATCAGGAAGCAAGTACATGAATTTTTGGATAAAGGGATAATTCAAGAGAGTTTGAGTCCTTGTGTTGTTCCGACCATTTTAGCTCCCAAGAAAGGAGGTGAATGGCGAATGTGCACGGATTCCCGTCGATAAACAAGATCACTATCAGGTAAAGGTTTCCTTTACCTCAGATGGATTATATGATGGATTTTTTGAGTGGAGCAGCATACTTTTCAAAGATAGATATGAAAAGAGGCTATCACCAGATCAGGATTAGAGAAGGTGACGAATGGAAGACAAATTTCAAGACCAATGAAGGCTTGTATGAATGGTTGGTCATGCCATTTGGGCTAAGAAATGCTCCTAGCACATTCATGCGTTTGATGAATGATATTTTGAAAGTATTCATTGGAAAATTTTTGATTGTATATCTGGATGATATACTTATTTTCAATAATACAAAGGAGGAACATCTTCGACATGTAAGGGAAGTGCTGGAAAAATTGCACCAAAATAAATTGTTGATGAATTTTAAAAAACGCTATTTTTTTCAAGAAAAAATTGATTTATTTATGATTTGTAATTTCTGAGAATGAGTTGAAGACGGACCCAGAGAAGGTTGCATCCATAGTTAGATGGCCATCTCCCAAAAGTTTTTTTGAAGTAAAAACTTTTCATGGATTGGAAAGTTTCTATTGGAAGTTTATTAAGAACTTCAATGGTATTTGTGCACCTATGGTGGATACCATTAAGAAGGAAAATCAACCTTTTCATTGGATAGAATTTTCTAAGATAAGTTTTCAGTTTTCGAAGAAGAAGATCACTGAAAAACCAATCCTAAAATTTCCAGACTTCAACAAAATTTTCCAAGTTTGTTGTGATGCTAGTGGGACAGCCATTGGTGCAGTACTCAACCAAGAAGATAAGCCAGTGGCATACTTCAGAGAGAAGTTAAATGAGAGAGGAAGAATTATACATCTTATGAAAAAGATTTTTATGCAGTCCTCCAAGCGTTGAAGCATTGGAGAAATTATTTGTTGGCTAATGAATTTGTCTTGTTTTCAGACAATTATGCATTACAATACATTATGCAGCAGCACAAGATGAATCATAAACATGCGAAATGGGTGGAGTACTTGTAGAATTTTACGTTTGTTTTGAAACACATCAGCGGTCATGCCAACAAGTTAGCAGATGCGTTAAGCAAAATAAGATTGATATTGCAAGAAAGTGCAGTGCAAGTGTTGGTATTTGAGCATCTCAAAGACTTGTATGAGGTGGATGCAAATTTTAAGGAAGCTTACGAAGCTTGCCAAAATCCACTGCTAAGAGAAAATAGTCCATGGTTGGACTATAACATGCAAGCGGGGTTGCCATTCAAAGGAGGACAACTGTGTATTCCAGATTTTTTAATGGGGGAGAGCTTAATTTAGGAAAAACACAGTGGAGGTTTGGCTAGAAATTTTGGCATAGATAAGACTTTGGATCACTTGAGCCACTTTTACTATTGCCCGAGAATGCGAAGAGATGTGCAGATATTCATGATCAGGTGTAAATTTTTTCAACATGCAAAGGGATGAAACCAGAATGCAGGGTTGTATACATGGGGTTTACCCATTCCAAACATACCATGGGACTCAGTTAGCTTGGAATTTGTCTTAGGTCTACCAAAAACATAGTGGGGATTCAATTCCATCATGGTGGTGGTGGATCGTTTCACCAAAATGGCACATTTCATTGCATGTAGAAAGACAAGTGATGCCACACATGTAGCACACTTGTTATTTTCAGAGATAGTAAGATTATATGGCTTGTGGAGGTCCATCATCTCAGGCGGGGATGTAAAGTTCACAGGCCATTTCTGGCAAACATTGTGGAAGAATTTAGACAACAAACTAAATTTCAGTTTGGCCTATCATCCACAGTCAGATGGGAAAACTAAAGTTGTGAGCAAGAGTTTGGGAAGTTTTCTGAGGAGTTTGGTTGGTGAAAATTCCAGACATTGGGATCATGTGCTTGCACAAGCAGAGTTTGCCTACAATGAATTTCTGAACAAAAGCACTGGTAGAAGTCCTTTCCAAATCCTATATGGAATGCGTCCACGTGGAGTATTGGAGTTGCGGAATTTGGTTTAGTTGGAGCGCAGGAGTGATGATGGCGAAGATTTCTTGAAAGCAATCATCGATCTACATGAACAGGTCAAATTGAAGTTATAGGAAAATAGCCAAAAATATAAACATAGAGTAGATTTGAAAAGGTGGGAGGTACAATTCAAAGTAGGAGACCTGGTGCTGGCACATTTTCACAAGGAGAGGTTTCCTAAAGGTGAATACAACAAATTGAAGATGAAAAAGATCGGTCCTTGTAGAATTCTTCGAAAGTTTTCGGCAAATGCTTACGAGTTGCAGTTGCCTCCGGGGGTAGGAATATCACCCATTTTTAATGTCGTAGATATGTATCCATACACTGTTGTGGATGAAGAAGACAGTTCAAAGAGATGAACATAGGACACCCAGGATGAGGAGAGATCATGGATTAAATAGATGCCTCTATCACAACCTTTGGAAATTGAACAAATTTTGGACACACAGGTAGCCAAGAAGACATGAAGCAAAGAATATTTAGAGTATCCGGTCAAATGCAAGGACCATCCTCTAGAGGATTGTTCTTGATTGGATGCTGCCCAAATTCAAAGCACTGGGTACTCTATTGAAGAGCTCATGGACAAGAGCCATGAGTTTAATTTACTCGGCATCCTGATGTAGGAGCATCAAACTAAAAGGCTACAACTAGAGTTGATTCCTTCTGCTGGATAGAAGAAGAAATTTTGAATTCTATTTTACATAGTTTAAGTTAATTTGGGCTAACACAGCCATTATAATTTACAAATTAAAAGAATGGTTAAATTATGATTAGTTATGTATTTAGTTGAATAAACTGTTCTGAAACTGAATGATAGTTTCTCAACCATATGGGGGTTTTGGAAAGGCATCAAACCAAACCAAACCGACCATTGTGGGGTTCTGCCATCCCTGGAGAGAAAGAGAGTGAAATAAGAGTGAAATAGGTGTGAAATAAGTGCGAGAAATGGGTGAACAGATAGAAGAAATATCTGTAAAAACTAGCCATCTGAGGGCTTGGCCCTGTGTATTTCATTCCCAAATTAATTCCAAGTGTTTTGTGCTTGACCAGGTTCTTTGTTTTAAAATAGTATTTCATTTCCAAATTAATTCCAAGTGTTTTGTGCTTTGATCAGGCTCTCTATTTTAAATCTCTGTTGAAATTGAACATTTAAATCTAAACGCACAGCAAGAAGACTAATAGGATTTGCAGGCACAATGAGACCAAATATCTTTCACAACGCTTTGTTGAATTGAATATCGTGTTTAACACAAAACGAAGACTAATCATAATTGCAAGCTCGACAAGGATTGTTGGATCCAACACTGATCAATGGTGAGAGATCACATCGCAATTGGGAGGGCATCACATATCGCAAAAGATAGCGTTTACAGTTTAGTTCGCAAGTTAAAGTGTTTTATTTACAATGCGAAGTGATACTGAGGAGATATAATGTGGAATGTCTGATCCAACAGAGACTAAATGATGGAGATTGAAAGTGCGTCGGGAGAAAAATCGAAAATCGCAACTTTTGCAAGTTAACGTTAAGGCGGTCGCAAGGTAAGTTAAATAATTTGTGATGTGACGTGGAGAAGGCACATGGAAGCATGATGCAACATCGCATCCCACAAGAAATAGAGTTTAAATTTCAAGTTATGTAGTAAATTTCACGAAGTGAGATTGCCTGCAATTGGTCGGATTTGTTGTGCGACCCTCCAGGTAAGAGACCCGCATGTATGCATTTGTGTTGGGTTTTGGTTGTGGTCTTTGTAAAGTAATCCGCTGTGGTTGCACACGTATGTATGTTAAGAGGTTCCAAAGTTGAACTCTGTTGCAAGTAAGGGAAATTTTCGGTGGAATCTTAAAATATAGTTCCACGATGCATTTTGGTATTTTTTGCAACTAGTCTGCATCACATTCATAAATCGACATTTAATCCTCGAGCCAGAGCTACTCAAAATTATAATATAGTTGAATATTTGGCTCAATCCCCTTCAGCTATGTCAGCACTTGAGGTGCTAAAAAAATTTTCCTCCCATAAACATTCTTTGTTGTCGAAAATTGGTGGAATTGATCCAACTGATTCTAATCTCGTAGTCTTTAATCATATGGGCTATGTACTGCAATTACCAACAGAATTGGAACTCTCCATATAAGTAAATTTTCTCAATCGCCTTGTTCATCGTACTATTATTGATGAGGGAGCATCTATGTGCATTATGTCTCTAAACTATTGGAATTCACTTGGCTCGCTGCGCCTATCTCAATTGCGAATGGCGTTGAGATATTTCGACAGATGTACATATATGCCTTGTGGTATTATCAATAACCTGCATGTTGAACTAGGGGGCCAAATAGTGAATGTTGAAGTTGAGGTCATTGACGGACCCCTTGACTACAATATTTTACTCGGAAGGCCATGGGTATATGTTATGACTGCGATCGTCTCTACATATTTTAGAATGATCACCTTTCCACATAAAGCTGTTATCATAGTCATCAACCAACTATCCTTCTTTGCCTCCAGTTCTTAGGTAATTGGAAGTGTACGCACCCCAAATCGTGCTTAAAAACATTGATGTAGGACTCTTAAAGGATTCCAATCTCATGGGAACCTTTTCATTACCGCCGCCTGCGACGTCGACAGAAATTGCAAACATAGAGACTTGCTACATGATATCTTCTACTCCATCTGGCTTAAGGAATATTACAAGTGATTCTGAAGTTGTTACTTTGGATGAGCTTCTTCCACCCATCCTTATTGATCTAGCATAGCAATCAATTTATATGGCTTGGGTGGGGAATCCGAAATCATCGTCGTTGATCATTTGGGTAGATCATTCATTAGAGTATGATACTCCATCTGATCCTTTTTCCTCAACTTTCTTGATAGATAAGAATATTCAGGAAACCATGATGTCGGAAGGATAACCATGGGAAGATAATCATCATCATTCCCATCCTACAGATTATGAAGAAGATAATATTAGCAAACTATATCACCCATCGATCAAAACTTTCTTTTCAAATCATTTTCCTATTAATGCAATCGATTCTGAGTGAAATTTGTCAAATATTGAAGAAACTATTTCTATCGATATTTTGACCAAACCCGGCATTGTAGAAAACATTCATTTCAGCGTGTCTTGTTCTCCAAAATAACTCGAAATATATCGCTCTCTCTTTCGTGAATTTAGTGATGTATTTTATTTGTCTTATGAGGAAATTCCAGGCATCGGATAATAGTATCGTTGAACACACCATCAAAATGTACCCTGATGTCAAGCCGGTACATCAATGCCTTCATCCTGTTCATCCGAAGAAGGCTCCTCCCATTAAAGCAAAAGTTGAAATTTTTCTGCGTGTTTATTTCATTTACGTTGTTCCGCTAACTAAGTGGGTTTCCAATATCATTCCTGTTATGAAAAAAAAAAGGAAACATCAAAGTGTGCATCGATTATCGGGATGTCAATCTTGCTTGTCCAAAATACAACTATCCTACTCCCTTTATCGACTATATTATTGACGATTGTGTTGGATGCAAAATATTTTCATTCATAGATGGATTTTCAGTCTACAACCAAATCAGTATCAGCACAGAGGACCAATATAAGATGGCATTCATCTGTCCCTGGGGCACATTCGCTTACCAGAAACTCCCATTTGGCTTAAAGAATGTTGGGGAAACTTTTCAGAGAGCAATGGATTATGCTTTCAATGACATCAAACACATTGTTAAACCCTATCTAGACAATTTACCCGCGCATTCACGTAACCAGACTGATCACCCGATGCATTTGAGAGCTATATTTTTACGTTTCCGACACTACAAAATATGCCTCAATCCACATAAATGTGTGTTTTGTGTTGGTTCTGGTCGTTTTCTAGGATTCGTCATCTCAAAAGAAGGAATTTGAATAGACACACTAAAGGTCCAGGCCATTCTTGATTTGCCTGCGCCATAAAATTTGCTTCAGTTATAGAAACTTCAGGGAAAGGCTGGAGTCTCCCGACAACCCTCTCTGCTGGCTCATCTACTCCATGCTCTGGCTCTCGCACTGGTTGAACTTGAAAAACATATGCATTACATTAAAACTTTATTTTAGTCTTGGGAAAACATCAAAATACAAAAAATGTATAAACCTTAGAAAAAAAAAAACATGGCCAAAAAATTCTCATTGATTGCACCCTACTGAGCGCCTTCTGGTAAAGCTAAGTATAGATATCCTCGAAAATCGACACCTTCATATGCATAGTCATCGATGGCGATAATATATTGCTTGAACCAGGAGAAGAATGAAGTCGATAACATGATGGACGATTGGCCTGCATGTCTAGCCATCAGTTCTACACATCTCTGCATCGCTGGATCTCTAGGGTTAAACACACCAAGTGTCACATGTTGAGGCTGCATCAGTGGAATCTGATCTAAAAAAAAAAAAATGAGGATCGAACTATAGTTGAAAATTTTCTTCCTTCCTCCCTTGGCCTTGCTCAGTTATCATTTTAATTGAGAGAGTATAGCTTCAACCCAGTTGAAAAATGTTGGTTCCATGCACTCTAGCGCATACTGCATATAAGATATGTTTGCTACACATAGTGTACCAGTACCAACAAGCTTTGTTATCGTGAATAATATGGTTCCCAATGGCAAATCATGAATGTCACGGATGTTTATTTTCCCATCATTGCTAGGCTCTACCCCTGGATAGCAATACTGCAAAACATAGTTTTTCACTGTCTCTCCTCCAAGAACCAACCCTGAGAGAGAAATGGGTAGGCCTCTCCTCGACAAGCTTGTCAGGAAATAGATATCATCCACTGAAATTGGGACCACTTTGTTCCCAATATTAAATGCCTCAATTGTTGGATCCCATGCACAAACAAGGAACTATAGTAGTTCCATCTGTTGCCTCATCCCTGATAAATGGAAGTACTTCAATAACCCACAGTCTTTGAGGGCTCCTACAGTACCCGGATCATTAAGGGAAATCATGTTTTGTTCTTCATGCCCTCTTTCCCTCCAAACAATTGTAATTTTAGTCCGACGATCCCTAAAACATAAGCATAAGACTTATTAGGACACATTTCATGCATAAAATTAGGAGAAATTTGGGTACAATGCAAGAATAAAAAATCTGAATTGCGCCCAACAAGGTCTTGGTCAATAGACAGTGCGTTGCATAGGCACCCGAGCTTCATTTCAAGTGCATTCCAATGCAATTTTCGATGCCCAAGGGCGCGTTTCCCTCTTTTGAAAATGAATTTACCCTAAGGGGCCCAAATCTTAAAAAATTAGCAATGAAATGAAATAAAAATACTACTGGAAGAAAGAGGAGCTTTATGGCACCAACATGTATCAAACGGTGAGGAAACCCATCCGTAGAATCAATCACAATCAACATCTGAACTTTGAGGGAAAAAAACAGGTTCAGAGCTCCAAAATGAAAATGGTAACTTTAAAATAGTAAAAATGAATAGTAAAACTCTTTTAATTAGTCATTTGATTATTTGCAAATCATATTTATTGATGTGACTATGGTTTTATTCAATTTTTATCATGAAACATGTATTTTTAATCCATTTGATGTTGTTCTGAAGAATTTTGCAACTGATATAGAAAATTATTCAT
>CM076572.1:771959668-772089423 GCA_034641835.2 Pinus albicaulis
GCACATTTATTTCGAGAATGATTTAACCACAAAGCATACTTTTATCCTTATTTTTCTAGCTTTGATAAAAACGAAAAAGGACTTGAAGCGAACTTTTATCTCTTTTTCAAGCTTTGATAATGACGAAAAAGGAACCCCTGGAGTCTTCTTTTAGCTCTTTTCAAAATCCGATAATGTGAAAAAACTGTTGAGCACTTGTCTTTTCAAGCTCGTAAAAGTAAATGAATTGATATCTACTCATTATAAGTTTAAACCTTTTCCAGACTTAGAAAGATTGTTTATGAAAAAGGAAAACTTTAGTTGAACATGGCTAGGAGGTTCTATCAGATATCATTTTACACTTTTTCGGATCTAAGCGACAATTTTACGAAAAAGTACTTATGGAGTTTTCTTTTTTTCCTCTTTTTCAAACTCTTTAAATATGAAAAAGGATTGGGTTGTCACTATTGTTAGGCTTGTTAAAACATATAATAGTGATGGGCTTGTCGATCATGGTAAGAATCGAGTTCCATTCATCACTAGACTCATTAAATTATTAAATAGTGATACATTATTCACCCAAAGGGTTGAATTATAGATCAATCATATGTTACCCTCCTCGATCTTGTTAAAAAATAAAGAGGTACTGGTCGAAAAATGACTGGGGATAATTTAGGAAAGTTAACAGAACTTTTACAGTAGTAGGTCGCTCTTGAACATGACACTTCACTCCATCATCGTGAATATTTGGGTTGGGTAATATTGTTGTTGGCTCATTCATACTTATGGTTCATCATACCTTCACTTTAGTTTTGGGTCAATGCATCCAACTCATCTTAGTGTCGCCGATATGTTCAAGAGAAGTCATCCAGTGAATACTCATCCTTCTGCAATACTCATAAACCTTCATTCTCATGACAGTAAAGCTTGAACATTGCTATATCAAGTCACATTTTTCTCCAAAATCAGTAACTCCCATTTCGCGATAAAGTGGCTTCCTTTTGACATTAAATCATAATCCAGGAAGTTTACTTAGAAACATCATCCTATAGTACCATGAGGCTTGTTACAACATCGAAAAGATCCTCGCTTCTAGTATTTTGACCGAAATATTTTGTTTGGCATTCAAATCATCTATTCATGCCTTAAAAAATGTACTTCAGTACCTTGAAGAGCCATTAACATCAATGGTGGTTCTCTCATGTTTGTTAACTACTCACATTATTGGCTGGTAATCAAACGATGTCTTACCATGTTCGACTATAAAGCATATATTCGCATGGCTAGACTTGTACTCGACCGATCGAGTGAACGAGATAAGAAGACCCCGGATCTAGTTTCAACCATCTGAGCTGTGATTTTAGGATTTTTGTACACATCATCTTTACAGTGACCTTACATACAGATCATCATCTGAACATGCGCCTATATCTATAGGCATGTCTGTATTGGGAAACATTCCAATATAGACGACTTTCTGCACTATGTACATGTTATTAGATATTTTATGTGCTGAGCATGGGAATTCCTCCCTCATCAATTCATGATCAAGATGAAAATATCATGATGTAATGTATCGTAAGATTGATGCAAATCACCACTCCCCTTTAGTTCCGGCCCATCACATCGTAAAGCATCTCATTAAAAAAATAATGTTATTATTATGACTTCATGCTTTAGGGGGAAGCTGTTATAGGTCAATTTGGGCATCATCCCCCTTGACCTGGTCAAACTGGACATCATCCCCAGGACCAATGAAATAGGGTCTATCATCCCCTATCATTTTAGTTGCTACATGCCCTAATACAAGAACAAATAATTCATGACTTATATTGAAATATTTCCAATGTTTGAAGTATATGTTATATCACTTATGAGCTCACCAATGATGAATCTCAAGGGACTAACTACGTTACATATGCAACTCGCTCCATTCAAGGGTGCACTACAATGCACTTTCCAAAATTCAAGAGTGCGTTGGTCAAAAGGGAGCGAAATTCTCATTGTTCCAGAATCTGCACATGGCCAGTGCCTTCTAGAAGAGTCCATATGTGTCAAACTTCAAATCCAAGTGTCCATATAACACCTTTGAGCTTGGGAACATGTCTTGCCTATTATTAGAAAGTCATTGATTGAGAAACTACCATCAGTTTCCCTATAAATTGAGCACATATCCTAGTGCTAGGGAAGGAAGAAATTTGGTAAAGAAATGTTGTTGGATTCTCAATTGAGAGAGTGAAAGAAGTGACATGCTACTGGTGAGATGTTGATTGTGATGAGGCTGGGATGAAGCTGGAGCTGGTGACATCAAATCTATTATTTGTTATAACCTCCCCCTTGTACTATTTAATAAATATTTTTGTTCATTTTCCCATATATGTATCTGTTTATGTTTCTATTTCTCATGCAATGGACTCTTGAATGATATATATGTTTCATGTTTAATTGATTTAACTGATAAACATAAATAGGCACATGTATATTGCAATCTCTTTTTTGTTCATTTTTTATACTTGCAAGAATCAATTTGGCATTCTAATTTGGATTGGAAGCTACAACAAAAGAGACAGAAGGAGAATAGGAAGCGCTTGGATTGCAAGTAGGTTCTTTTATCATTCTGTGTGTCTATTTACTCTTAGAGAAAGTGATAGAAAAGTCTTTAATCTATTTTTATAAATTCATAGCACCACATTTAGGGAATTTAATTTATACGTGGATCATAATTCTACATAACACTTGTCTCCACCTATTTATCAAGGGTTCCAATAGAATGCCCATATCCACCCTCGAACCTTGGGAATTTTCTTGAGACCACCTCACTAGGATCTAAAATCAACCAGCCATACAAAGATTGATCAACACAAGGAATCAAATACATCATGGCTATCCATAAAATGGAAAAGGCAAGGATGAAACCACTACCAATCACAAAAAATCCTATGCCAATGAAAACAAGTAACTAAATAACTAAATGGATGTACCATGCATTCAAATATCAGTAAGGAAATCACACAAGTAACCTATTACCTATAGTGATTTCCTACTGTAGCTACTTTTCCAACCTTCTTCTTCACTTCCCACATATTCCTTTTCTTTCTTTCTTGCTTCTATCCAATTTCTCTCTCTCTCTCCAATTCCAAGTGAGAATGCCTCAATGTCCAAGTGAATTCTAGAATGCTCCCAAAGTAACCAAGAAGTGATCAAGAGTGGATGAGAGTGACTAAGAGAGGGATAAAATGTTCTTCCTCTCCTTTTGTTTCCTTTTCCTTCAATTTCCTTCATTTTCCCTTGCATGCACGCTATTTCCCCTTCATCCCCCTTTTCTCATATTTTCCTTTAATTCTTTGAATTACTTTCCATTTATTTCCATTTTCATTTTTCCAATGCCAATTACAATTTCCATGGCTGTTAATTAACCGCAAGTGACCCCCAATGTGATGTTCTTCCCCCCATTTAGCTTAGAATACATGTCCCATGAACTTTAATGATTTTTTCCCTTTTTACATGGAAATATAACTTGGGGTTGTTACAATTATCTCCAATAATCGTTGTAGATATTGAAGTGTTACTACACTATAATACCCACAATGCATTTTTCCTTTGATTTTTTCAAGCTTGTGCAAGAACAATGTGCTTATTTTTTCTTAATAATTTCCAATTGTAGAATGAAGTATGACATCTAACATACACCATTAAAAATTACTTCACTCAATCTTTGTTGGAGTATTTTTTTTTTGCTTCTCACACTGCTTTATATGCTTGATTGGATTCTTTCCACAAGTTTTTTTTATCACACTTAATGACTTATCCTCATCAATGATGTCAATTTTGGATTCCAATACTTGTTTTCTCTTATATAGTGGGGTTATTACTTTATTTTGACCCTTTTGGAGCATTAGTGCTCACTTGTTAATGTAAACCATGCCTCCCATGGAGTAGATACAAGGTTCTTCGAAGATAACTTAATGTTTTATTTGTATGCTTTATTAATTAAAAATTTGCATGAGTCTTTATGACATAACAATTGGTCTTCACTATGATTTATTACCTAATGGGTTTCCATGTAGTATGGTCCGTGGGTAGGATTATTAGTGTACTATGTACTAATGAAATTTTCTTGAGGACCTATTTCCTAGAAATGGAATAAATATTGTTGGTATTTACACTTGAAGAAGAAATACAACCTGTAGCAGAACCCATGGAAATGTAAATTGAACAATTGTAGTAGAAATTGGCACCTTAGGCAACATCTACAAGTAGCAAGCCAAAATATGATATAAGAAGTTATAAGAGAAGTACCAAGAGTCAAACAGAAGGAAAAGTGAAAACTTGAAGACATTCTGCAAGATATTGACATTGAAGAAACCCCCGTGGTTAAACCTGTGGAGATAAAGGGAACCAAAATGAAAAAGAAGGGTCTCACTGCAAAAAAGCTTGATTTCTCCAGTGAGGATTCTAGTTTTTTTTTTCAAACGTAGAAAACCTTTTACTAGGTCACAAATTTTCAAAGGTGGTAAGTTTGATAAGAAGCATAAGGAGGTAGAAAAGGAGAAACAACCCAAGGTGGAAGATATTATTGAATTATCCCCTACTGAAGCAAAAATCACTAAGTCACAAAAAGGTAAAGAGAGAATTCTAGAAAAATCTGAAGTGGACCTTCTTAAAGAGAAACTCAAAGAAGCAAGAGATGAGGTCTTAGAGGCAAAGATAGAGCTCGAGGATTTCAAACAAGAAAGAAAGGACTTGTCAGATTTTAAGAAATAAATCAACAAAAAAATTAGTTTTATGATGAGGTGGCTGAAAGGTCTAAGAAAATGCTTAAAAGAACACTACCTTTTCATAGAATGATGTACACCACGAGGAGAAATAGGCGGTTGCAAGAAGAGAGGATAAAGCTGCAAAATTAGGTTAAAGAGCTAGAAATTCAAATGGGAATGGTGCAAATAGAGCTAACACTACAAGGAAAATACCCTCTAGTGAAGGTTATAAAGGAGGTTTTTAGTGTTATAAAATTGGCCAAAATTGTCAAAAAAACATTTTCTACAACATTCATTTATGGTTATGGAGGCTTTGGCAGAAATTTTAACAGAAATTCAGCACAACTAAAAAAAATGGGCGAGCGAAGGTTATTACGGATTTTTTTTTCATCGATGCACTACTCTGGCTTGAACACACCGGTTCTTACATTTAGAAGGTGCCCCGAGGCAGTCAAAGGAAAATGCATTGAGCCGTCAAGGTATAAAACCGCACCGAGCATAGTGTTGGTGATACAACACACGGGGACGTTCTAATTGGTCTTGGGATTTGTGTAGTGCCCATAGGTCATATCAACGCACCGGTTCGTAGACATATAGAAATGCACCGGTGCGTAGTATCATAGAAAGGCACTAAGATTTATAATTGGTATCAATATTCGTGCGGTGCCCATAGGTCATACAAATACACCGGTGCTTATAGACACATAAACGCCCTGGTGCACAGTGTCACACAAACACACCGAGATTTATAATTGGTATCAGTATTTGTGCAGTGCCCATAGATCGTACAACGGTGCCAGTTCATATAGACACATAAATGCACCAGTGTGTCGTACCGCAAAAACGCATTGATATTTTTAATTGGTTTTGGTGTTTTTTCAGTGCTCATAGGTCGTAGAAACGCACCGACACGCTTCTTAATACAAACGCACCGATGTACAGTTACTGACACGCACCGGTTTTCATTTTGTATTTTTTAGAAATATCGACCTGTGACAGTGCAATTATTGTGATTTTTTAAAATTCATTATTCATCAAAAGTCAACACATCTTATAACAATATTCATATTAATTAAATTCTTATTAATGCATTTGAATGTGATTTTTGGATTAGTCTGTTAAATCATATCATAATTATTGTGGTTTTTTAAAATTCATTATTCATCAAAAGTCGACGCATATATATCTCATAATAATATTCATATGAATTAAATTTTTATTATTGCATTTGAGAACGACAATGGAGAACACAATAGGGACAATGGAGAACACAATAGAATAAATTAAAACATATTTTATGATATATAATATATATGAATAGGACAATCTTTATCATACAAAATGGGACAATTATTAGTATCCCTTTGTCTTTCAATTGGGACACTATGTCCATTACATTAAAAAAATGTATGATTTCACAAACATATTTCAAAAAACAGAACGCCTTGCTTTGATATCCAAACATAGTGATCATCATTCTTCGCTTGAACTGTTGTCACTACTAGAGCTACTTCCATGACTTGGGTTACTTTCAGGAATGTTTTGTTCACAGCATTGATTGTTTTATTCTTCTTCACATTCCATCTACAAACATAAAAATAAACTGAAATGAGTGTATATACATTGGTGAGAATAACGAAAATTACAATATTAAATAATATACATCAATGTAAATTGAAAATAAAAATGACGTACCATAGCAACAATTGACTCAAACTATACACATTCTTTCAAAACCATTTACCATGCCATCTTTCAAAATTTCATCTGTTGGCACAGTTCCATACTTTGTTTCCTGCAATTTTTATACCCCATAAAAACTCATATATTTAATATAAAAGATATTTTTGTTCTATTAATTATAGATGAAGCTAAGTAGAACAAGATCGATAGATGCTTACAAATTCCACAATTAATTTCTGATATTCCAACATATACTCACAACCCATATTTAATCCAATTTCAATAAATTTGTTTGATGGTTCTTCTTTGTATGTTAGCACCTGTTTGAAGACATTCAATGATGATTTTTGTAAAACAACTTAAAAAATACAAAAATGATATCTAGTTAAGTTGTTATAAGGAAGTAACAATTACTCACAAACTTAGATATCATCCCTTTTCTTCCTTGTCGTCCAGTTTTATGTGCTGAATGGGTTCTATTTTCTTTTCTTTTCTGCAAGAAAATTCTTTAGAATTAATATTTAATGCTAAATTGTTTATTTATTGTACCTAATGATCGGAATATTCAATGATTACATATTACATTTGAAGCATGTTGTTGTTGAGATGATTCCTCCTGCGATGCAATTTTGTCCATTTCTTCAACCATCTCCTTGTACACCTTTTTGGACATTCCTACTAGTACATTTCTGATATCAGCTCTTTCATCTTTTTATATTTTCATAATCTTCCTAAAAATGCAACATGACAATAAAATATTTAATTTTTATATTGATATCTGAAAAGTAAATATAACAAAACTAATATTTATAAATAATTCTAGACAAAATTTAAAGGAATATTGCATTTTCATTCCTCCTTTTTTCTTGTTGTACATTTTTGCTATTAAATTCTGACACGTCTCATTGACTAATTCTCTGGAAACTCTTCCTGTAGTTTCTATAAATTTGGTTCTTGGAATCATTGGATTTATTTTTGTATTGTAAGTGGAAAGAATGTCTATACATTCGTTCCACTAGACCCCACAAACTTTTGTAAAAGTTTTTCCCCCTCTCGTTAACTTCTAGCACCACTACAGATGAGCTAAGGAGCAATTGATTTTCATTTGCATGTTCTATTTCTTTTCTTTTCTTACAAAAACATTCCTTTTTCTGAGCTGTTGGTCCCTATAGAACATTAAACAGAAGTGAATTAATAGATTGTTTCACACATGTTATCTAAAAAATTTAAGTATATTATTAATGATAATTAAAAAAAGAAACTCATATTGGATCGATAGTACATTTTCATTCACCTAATTCATCCTTTTGCAATTTTTCCATCAAACTTTTACACCCTTCTGGTCCTAGATCAGAAATAATCTTATCGAGCTTCATCATTTTGTGGCTCTGCATGATATATAATAAAAAATACATATTAGTTAAACTTACATATGGTTCAAAAATAATATTTTTTATAAAGAATTTACAAAGAACTTTCCTTTTTTGCTTTTCTTGATGTGTTATCAGTATTTTTGTTACTTGATCTCTTGTCAATCATTTCTTTATCAATCTGAAACCTGCACCATATCATTCATTAATATATTTATAAATAAATTGTCAACTTTTCAAGTAAAAAATAAATCTCAAGACACCAGTGCGTCGTTCTTAATGTGCGCACCACTGCCGGTGCGTGGGGGTATTACCAACACACCGCAAAACAATATAATAGACCGTACGGTGCGTGGGGTATTATAAATGCACCGCACAAATAGTGTAATAGATCGTATGGTTCTATCCTCGTAACATGGAGCACCGGTGCCCTATTTCAGATATGGCGCACTGATTTAAAAAAAAATTGTTTTCAAATTTCTTATTACACAGTACTTGCGTAGTGCGCTAGGTTACGTCAGGTGCACCGATAAAGAAAAATCCATTTTTTATAAAAATTCATGCAATGGCCGAATGGATTTGGATCTGACTATGCAAGTCATCCCGTGGGTTGGATGTCAATCTAAAATGTAAAACCCTAATTCTAAAATCATAGAAACAGGGAGAAGAAAGGGAAAAAATAAAAAAATGAAGGGTTTAGGGTAAAATTGGATAAAACTGTAGAAAAAGGTAAAAAAATTGCAACAAAAGTAAAAAAATAATTAGATTTAATCACGAGATGGTTTGAAATTCTATGATACAGGGTTTGAATCACCAGAGGTTTGATTTCTGATTGTCTAAATACTTCTGTTCGAACGTATTTCATTGCTCCACAGTGCCCTCATGCTCTCTTGCTCCAGGTATGTCTACTACAAATATCTGGCTGAAAAGTTTAGCAAAAATAGTGAAATAATGAAAAAAATTTATTATGCAAAGAATTATTTTTTGAAATTAGATTTTTGAAAATATTTTTCCACCCATTTTTCAATTTTCCGCTTTTTTTTTTACTTAAAGAAAATAGAGTTGCGATTTTTTTATTTACGTTTATTCGTCACTGGTGCATCACTTAATAGCAACGCACCAGTTCGTCATTTTGTAACACCAGCACCGGTGCAGTTATATGTACAGTAGCACCGATTTTCGATTAAGGCACCGAAATGACTTTTAGATGTGTACACCAAAATTTAGTGAACTCCAACCATAGAAATTGAGAATTATAATTTTGTTTATTCTTGAGAATTAGAATTAGAATTAGAATTGAAAATTGGAATTGGATAAATTATTGATGGAAAGAACCATTCTTCCAATGCATTTTGTTTATTGCACGAGGTCCCCACTGATTATGTGGAGAGAATGCAATGTGGGGCGTGTGAAGATGCAATACTACAGGGCCCAAGTGGGAAATTGTGGCATGTGAACCTGTTATAATTGACACTTAACTATTTGCAACCAGTTTGTTTTAGAATTATCTAATCTGTAGATAGACAGATGCCCTGCCAGAAATTAGTACATATAATCTGCAAAAGGGTAATGTTCTGGGAGAAATGACAACAAGTCCCTCATTATGCATTTGTTAGCAGAAGAAGACCAATTTTCGACTAGATGATGCAGTTATTACATGTGGAGGAAATGGTTTCCCATATAAAATGAGTATAGGGTTGAGCAGAGGAAACACATTGAAAAATAGGCTATTACATTATTTTTTCCAATGAGAAACCGATTTTCAGGTGGAAATATGGTAGCTGCATGTAGCTATTATTTTCCTCCCATAGAAATGCTCACTGGATTTCCATTTATAATACAAGCAAGCTTTTCACTGGTTTCATCCACAGGAACACAGCTTAGACAATTTAGAGATGCCATTCAAGTTCAATTGAAAGCCGAAGATGTGATTTTATGTGACGTCAGATTTGCCGATAAAATCTTATATAAGCCAATAAAAGCTCGGAAAATACCCCCAGCTACTTTTAAATGCATTCTGGAGAATCTTTCCCTTCATGGGACCTACCGGCCCGATCAACAAGATCAATTGATCTTTCTCTATTGTCCTTAAGGGAATGAGAATCCTTCCCTTGATGGTGCCTCTTGGCTTTATCAACTGCCTCGATTGATCTTTCTATACCATCAACTCTGCTCTCCATTTCTCCATCATGGGACCTCTTAACCCTATCGTTGACCTCAACCGAATGCTCTCTGTCGGTCTCAACCTGTACTCCTCTTGTACTTTGTCGATCTTTGTAGTCGTCTCCATCCTTGTAAGCATATTTTTTCGTCTTTCTGTTTGAATCACTCATTTTCTCTGTTATAAAATTCTCAGCTGAAATTTAAACTCTCGTCTTTTCAAACCCTCATCAACTCAGAAAAATTCTTGCCCGTGATTCGAACCCTCCCCTACTCCAATACTGCACTTTACAGAATAACCTTATTCTGGTGCACATTGTTTTATAGGCGCACCAGGGCAGTTTGTAAGATCAAGGTTTTGTTTTGGCGCAGTGTTTTATGACATACTGGTGCGGAAGCATTCTAAAGCACCGGTGCATCCAAGTAATAAGACGGACCCGTGCGTGTTAATGTTAGAAAATTAAATATTACAGAGCAATGAAACACATAAATATGTCGAAAACACAAGCACACAAAACACATAAAACCAGAGAGACACAAATATACGTGGTTCACCCAATTTGGGCTACGTCCACCCCGAACAGCCAGTCCTTCCTTTCTATTATCCATCAAAATGAAGAGACACAACCTACAATGGATCCGCTGTAATATCCTCTGTTCTCTCTCACAGTCTCCCTATCTGTTTCTTGCTCCAAGAATACACATGCAATACACAGCCACAATAAAATACCCTCATACAAGCAAGGGGTTTCCTTCTAGGGAAAAAAACCCTAAAATAAACATAACTTCTACCGTCATATCATCTGCCTAATGAACGGCCTAGATTGACTAGAAATTACTATACTTTTAAAAGGAAATTTTATATCTGTTTTTAGCTTCGAGGGCGCTGCCCCCGAAACCCCCTGCCAGGGAGGGGCTCTATAAAGTCGTAGCCATCCCCCCCTGGACCCCCAGGCAGCATTTAATTACGGGCAATGTTGCCGCCCCAATTAAGGTATAGGGGTCCAAAGCTGTGATACAAAATAAACAAGATAATCAGGCTCCACACCCAACAATCTCCCACTTGGAGACTGATTGTAGCAACTCAACCGCTGCTTCATTTATTGGACAATGGCTCCTCTTTGGACCTGGCTGTTTCTCATCTTCATCGTCATCCTTGAAGAACAATTGAAACTGAGCATATTCTCAGTTTCTCCTTGGTTACAACTTTTGTTAGCATATTTGCAGGATTCTGGCTAGTATTTATCTTTTCCAACTTCAACTTTCCATCTTCCAATACTGACCGTATGAAATGGTACTTGATCTGTATTTTTTTAGTCCTGGAATGAAATGCTGAGTTCTTTTCAAGATGAATGGCACTTTGGCTATCACTTTATAACGTGCCCATATCATTCTTCTTACCCAATTCATCCATAAAACTTTGTAACCAAATCATTTCCTTACTAGCCTCTATAGCAACAACATACTTTTCTTCTGTTGTTGAAAGTGCAACAACACTATGGATTTTTGAAACCCAACTGACAGTTGTTCCACCTACAATAAATACATATCCTGTAGTGCTCCTCCTGTTATCTTTGTCACCTGCCATATCTGCATCAACATATCCCTGTAGATCAATGTTTGAACCACCAAAGCATAATTCTTGATTTGTGGTACCTCTCAAATATCTGAGAATCCATTTCACTACCATCCAATGTTCTTTTCCTGGATTGTTCATGTACCTGCTTACAACTCCCACTACATGTGAAATATCAGGCCTTGTGTAGACCATTGCATACATTAAGCTTCCAACTATTGATGCATATGGAACTTTAGACATGTAGTCCATTTCTTCTTTGGTCTTGGGGCACATCTCCTTACTAAGTTTGAAATGGCTAGAAAAAGGTGTACTAACTGGTTTTTCATTCTGCATATTAAATATTTTTAACACCTTTTGTATGTACTCATTCTGAGACAGTTTTAATTTGCGATTTTTCCTGTCTCTAGTTATTCTCATACCAGGGATTTGTTTTGCAGCTCCCAAATCCTTCATTGCAAATGAATTTACCAAAAAAAATTTAGCACATTTATTTCCTGCATGTTAGACCCTGCAACAAGCATGTCATTTACATACAATAAAAATATAATATAGCTGCCATCATTTTGCCTTTTCAGATAAACACAATGATCAGAGTGACATCTAGTATAACCTTGTTCAAACATAAACTTGTCAAATTTTAGATACCACTACCTTGGAGCCTGTTTTAAGCCATACAAGCTCTTCTTTAACCTGCACACTAATTTTTCTTTCCCTTTGACCTCATATCCTTCTGGTTGCTGCATATAAATCTCTTCCTCCAAATCTCCATGGAGAAATGTTGTCTTTACATCTAACTGTTCAAGATGTATATCTTCCGCTGCTACAAGACTTAAAATAGTTCTTATTGAAGTCATCTTAACAACAGGAGAAAATATTTCATCAAAATTAATCCCTTTCTTTTGTGCAAACCCCTTCACCACAAGTCTAGATTTGTACCTCTGTTTTCCTCAATATTCTTCCTTCAGCCTGTAAACCCATTTATTCTGCAATTTATTTTTACCTGCAGGCAACCTGACTAAGTCACAAGTCTAGTTATGCATTAAGGATTCCATCTCTTCTTCCATGGCTAGCTCCCACTTCTTCCTGCTTTCAACCTGCATTGCTTCTTCATAACATTCAGGTTCACCAAAATCAGTCAACAATAAATAATATAATGAAGGAGAGTATTGTTTATGGGGTCTACTTATCCTGGTAGATCTTCTAACACCACTTTCAGGTGTTTGAGGTGCCTATTGCTGTTGTGGTGGTTGTTGTTGTTGTAGTTGTTGATTATTATTATTTTCATGCACCTTTACCTTTCCTGTGATCTCATCAAGAACTGTGTATTCTTTGTTTTATTTTTCCTATTTCTTTTCCTGCAATTGATTCTTATACAATACCTTTTCATTGAATATTACATCTCTGCTCGTAATGATTTTGTGATTTTCATAATCATATAAGCGATAACCAAAATCATTAACACCATATCCAATAAAGGTACATTTCTTTGATTTTTCCTCAAGCTTTGTTCTATTTTCTTTATTAATATTGACAAAGTCCTCATAACCAAAAGGCTTTAAAAAATAGTAGTTTACCTTTTTACCTGTCCATGCTTCCTCTGGAATACCACCATCCAAGGAACTTGAAGGCCCTCTATTTATTAGATAAACAACAGTATCTACAACATCTTCCCAAAATTGTAAAGGAAATCCTGCATGCAATCTCATGCACCTTGCACGCTCCATGATTGTTCTGTTCATCCTTTCCGACACACAATTTTCTTGTGGTGTTCTTGGAAATGTCTTCTCTCTATAGATTCCATGCTCTGAACAATACCTATCAAACTCTTTGTTGCAATATTCACCTCCATTGTTTGATCTGAGACATTTCAACTTCTTTCCTGTCTCAATCTCAAACAAAGCTTTCCATTTCTTGAAAGTATCAAATACATCAGATTTATTCTGAATACAATAAATGCAAGTTTTTCTAGTTGCATCATCAATAAAAGTAACATAATAATGAGAGCCACCAAGAGATGATACCTGAGCAAATCCCCATACATCTGTATGCATAAGCTCTAATTTTTCGCTCTTATTTTCTTTCCCAAATCTGTGAAATCTGACTCTCTTCTGTTTTCCATAAATACAGTTCTCACAGAAATCCAAATCAACATTCTTCAAACCCGAAAACAAATTTCTTGAGTGAATAATCTTCATCCCCTTATCACTCATGTGTCCGAGCCTATGATGCCATAATGTTGCATTTGCTCCTTTGGAAGTTAAAGCATTAACAGAGTTAGAAATACCATTGCATAAATACAATGTACCAACCTTTTCACCTTTTGCTATTACCAACACTCCTTTGGTGACCTTCCAAGTTTTATTAGTGAAAGTTGTCACACAACCTTCACTACCTAACTACCTTGTTGAAATCAATTTTTTCTTTAGATCCGGAACATGCCTTACCTCATTTAATAGCCATTGGTTTCCATTTTTTTTTTTTACAAGAACCTTACCCATTCAAAAAATTTTGCAGGGTTTATCATCACCCAAACGGACTTGTCCAAAATCTCCTTGAACATAGTCATGAAAATATTTCTTATCAGATGTGCCATGGAATGAGGCCCCTAAATCTACAACCCAGGAATCAGTAACATTTTCGAAAGAAATAATCAAAGCATCTTGTAACACATCACTTGTCACATTTTCTTCATGATTGTTTTCCTGTTGTGCATCTCCTTCTTTTCCCTTCCAAGATCTACAGTCTTTCTTTAGGAGTCCTTTCTTTCCGCATTTCTAGCACACTATCCCCAATCTAGACTTAGATTTTTCTTTCCTTGATTTACTATGATATCCTGAGCTCTTTCCTCTTTCCATTCTTCTTCCCCTAGAATTTTCACTCAAAGCATTACCCGATGTCTCACAGGAGCTTTTCTGTCGCATTTCCTCGCTAAGGATAGCACCGACAACATTATCAAACTTTAAAGTACTAAATCCAGAGATAGAGTTACTAATGGCCATAACTAAACCATTCTAGGTTTCTGGCAATGAGCACAAAAATAACAGAGCTCTAACTTCATCATCAAAGTTTACCCCTACAGAACTTAGCTGACTGGTAACTGTATTAAAATAATTTAAATGGTCTGCAACAGATCCACCTTCCGACATCTTCATATTAAATAAACGTTTCATAATAAATACCTTGTTTGAGGCCGAGGGTTTTTCATATAGTTTCTCCAACGCCTTAATCAAACCCTCTGTTGTTGTTTCCTTTGAAATATTGAAGGCTACCGATGCCGCGAGGCACAACCGTATTGTTTTGAGTGCCTTTCTATCGAGAATATCCCATTCTGCGTTTGTCATAGTCATCGACTTATTTTTTTTTCCGCTCAATGGTAGGTACATATCTTCCTGATACAAATAATCTTCCATCTGCATCTTCCACAACAGGAAGTTTTGGCCGTTAAATTTCTCGACCTTAAATTTACCATCTTTTTCCATTGCTCCCACTTGAATCAGGAACCCTTCTTTCTTGCTAGTTTATCAACCAAATAGACTTTCGGCTCTGATACCAATTGTTAAAAAATTAAATATTACAGAGCAATGAAACACATAAAATATGTGGACAACACAAGCACTGAAAACACATAAAACCAAAGAGACACAGATATATGTGGTTCACCCAGTTTGGGCTATGTCCACCCCAAACAGCCAGTCCTTCCTTTCTATTATCTAGTAAAATGAAGAGACACAACCTACAGCAGATCCGTTGTAATATCCTCTGTTCTCTCTCACAGTCTCCCTATCTGTTTCTCTCTTTGAGAATACACATGCAATACATAGCCGGTGTTAGCGCTCGAATCTACCTTAGGCTGAAATAAGGTAAAACTCAAGGCAACATAAAACCAAGCTCAGCCTCGTAGCTAGCCCTACGAGGACAGGAGAGGGCTCTCTCTAGTCAATCTCGATAAAATGAGCAATAAGGTGTGAGATGACTTAAAATGAGAACTGATTTTAGGCTAGTAAATAAATCTGGAAAGAAATAATTTAATGAATGGATGAATTTTCTGGGCTGTATGGGACCAAGGAACAGCATGAGCAGAGAATTAAATCAAGGACACAGATTTTTTCGTAAGGCAAGATAAGCAATAGGTTTAGCATTCCAATTTGAAATTATATGGAGTGGCAAGACTGCTAAGAGGTTGACAAGGGCATAATAGATGAATCCTTATCAAATAGAAGAAATTACACAGAAACATGAAAAGCTTTCCCAAGGCAGAGCAGTTATCTAGATTCTACCTTTCTACTTAAAAGAATTCATTTGGAAATGATTATAGATGAACTGTAAACATAACAAGATACATATGAAAACAAAGAAGAAACATATGCCAAACATCATACCACAGGAATCTCATGAACCAGAGCTGTATCTTTTCATTAAATCTCTGTCAAAACTGTACAGTGAAGCTCTCTGTTATTCCTCTACACTTCTCCCAGAACTCCCTTCTACAAATGTTTGCAATACAATAAATAAACACAACAGCGTTCCCCTAAATATCGATGAAGAATAGGGAGCTATTTCAACTGAAGTTATAAAAATAGCGAAAGAGTTGTCCATCTGTTCTAAAAACAATACAACGTTACATTTTACACTTTGCAAATCTCTGATGACCAATGAAAAAGTGAAATCTGTAGCTGTAGACCCAGATTTGTGTAGCTGTTTCTACACAACTGCCCTCAGATTTCTGGAGATGTGCTTGCCACTTTACCGAAACTGGGAAAAGGTCTCCAATATTTTAATGCTAAAATCTGGGTGAAATCCGCCACATATGTTTTTTAAATCTGGAGATGAATCGAATGCCCAAGTTTTGCAATGACTGCCACCTGGGACATCTTTCAAGCCTTGTTGGAGGTCAAATTATTAAATTCAACGAACTTTACCAAACAAGGCACTGTAATTACTAAATTACGTTAATTCTGACAAATAACTCCTTGTATATTTGGCAAATATTGTGAAATCAAACATGGAAACCATTTGCTTATTTACAGTCTCTTAATTAATCATCTTTAAAGCCCATTCATTGGTTGTTTTAGGCTCCTTTCTTTACTATTGAATGCTCCATCATCATGTACAGAAAGTGCAATGGAAACAAACTTTAAAAAAAAAAATAGCCTATCCATTTTCAGACTAACTGACTTACTTCTTTTACGAGCAAACATTTTCCTTTGCTTTAGACACCTCTGCTACAATCTGAAGTATAGCAGCTTTTAACTTCAAATATTCATCCAAAGTATCATAAATTTGATGAGAGATTCTTGCATAAGATTTGAAACTCGATTCTATATTTGAATGGAAGTCTATCTTTCGATGCTCTGTAATAAATTGAAACCTCTACAGAAAACTCCTTTCTTAGACGATACCTTAACTCTAAGGCGTCTTGGTCTGCTGAAACCTCCAAAATATTTGGTAAAGTAACCATTGCCATAGACGAGCATAATTCTGGAGATGTTCCCAAATCAGTGCCCTAGGCCTCAGCTAGCATTTCCCTCATAGCAACCACCTTCTTGTGGTTCTTCTGTCTGATAGCATCTATACCACCCTTGAATTGTTTTAGTGAAGTCTAAAGCAGAAGGCACACAAAGCTGCGCACTATATTCTCTAGTACCAACCCAACCAGACTCTGTTGGTAATCCATTTCCAAATTCATGAGAAACAATTGGGTGATGCATAATAGGATGAAATTTGCGTCGGCAATGAAGAAATGCAATAGAGGTAGGACAGAAAAACCATTTGTGGAGGTTTCTAGTGTAGAAATCAACGTCAATATCTTTCATATCAATATCTTCATTCCCAATAGCATGAACGCCATCTACAAACTTCATCTCTGCATATCCCAGTAAGCTCTTTTATAGGGACAAGAACAGAAGGCATGGAACTTACATGGTCTATGACGGCCAATCTGATTTTATCGCCATCTCGCGTGCCACGGTCCACTGCTGCCCTGAACTTCTCTATGATTTCTTCATTGGATCGCACCGGGAATTGCAATTCAACCTCAATGATCCACGCTCCAGCCTGGCCTGCATAAGCCTGGATTTAAACACATTTTTATCAATTGGACTAAGAAATGAAAACCTTCCAACTTAGTATGGTACATTTAGCTTTCTGAAGGAATAGCATGAATTTTTGGGTTTAGAAGTTCTGTGCGCTGCGCGCACTCTCAGTGCGCCATGTGCAATGGGTGTGCCGCGCCCTTAGCAATTTACACTGTCAAATTTTCCCCAGTGCGTCGCGCGCATTCTATGTGTCGCGCCTCCTTTGAATGCGTCGCGCACAATGATAACACACAGTCTCGGCCCTTGCAAACTGAAATTTGTTCTCCGATGTCCCAATTCGACTTTGCCATGAGAATTTGTGAACGTAATTTGTGTCAAAGTATGAATGCAACTGATGGTTAAGACTCCATTGTGGCTTGGCATCAATCTGTCAAATTGCAAGAGAGAGTTTATTTGCTTCAAGAGTATCAACAATGTTTGAATACTTTGCTGCCCAAATTCAATCTTGCCTATCGAGTCCACAAGTGCTGCCAGCCAATATGCATCTGAGTATGAATTTCCACTATTGTCGTTATACTTTAACAACTGCAAAATAAAATCAATTTCTTCCGGTGGAATTTTCCCATTTTCACCACATTAACTACCAGGAACCAAAAATAGAAGACACGCTCAGGCCTAGTAATTTCAGTCATCATTTTCTTCTCTAAATCTGCTATGCTTAGTCTTAGTTTATGATAATCTGAGAGAGAAATCTCCTTAGATGCACCAAGCATGGTTGTTTCTTGCTCCAATTTTGCAATGAGTTTTTCAAACTTCTGGTAGTGCCTTATCATGTTGAAACTGAAGGAAATAATTCTTGATGCAATATTCAGAATCAAATTGTCCCTTGGCGCGATACAAACTCTGATTTCTGGTTTCCTTTGACTCTTTGTGTTGATGATGTTCTTTATGTTTGTTCTTATGCAGGAGTAGGTGCTGATAAAGCCGAAACAAGGCTACCTTTGAAGAGCTGTAGAACTTGAAATACTTTGACAAATTACATATTTATTACAAAGACACATATGATGATTTCTTCTTCAAAACAAGGTTTTGAAGAAGAATCAATCTCGCATTATTGACGATGACATTCCTGAAATAAAAACTTACTGAACCTTCCTCTAGGCCTGCAAGCGTTATTTCACACTTCTGAAGACAAAACCCTGGACTCAAGAATTAAAATGACTCTTTTTGACCAAAATGGCATTTAATGACTGCAAATGACGAGCAATGAACCTTGGTGAATTTGACTCTGACAGAGGACTGACAAGACTAAGTCTAACAGCCGCAATACAATACCCTCATACAAGCGAGGGGTTGCCTTCTAGGGCAAAAAACCATAAACTAAACATAACTTCTACCGTTAGATCATCTGCCTAATGAGTGACCCAGATTGACTAGAAGTTACTATACTTTTACAAGGAAATT
Source organism: Pinus albicaulis (assembly GCA_034641835.2). NCBI lineage: Eukaryota > Viridiplantae > Streptophyta > Pinopsida > Pinales > Pinaceae > Pinus > Pinus albicaulis. Next base: position 771,978,696 of record CM076572.1, read on the forward strand.
TTACATCTGTTTTTAGCTTCGGGGGCGCTACCCCCGAAACCCCCTACCAGGGGGGGCTCCATAAAGTCACAGCCACCCCCCTGGACCCCCCAGGCAGTGTTTAATTATGGGCGGTGTTGCCGCCCTCATTAAGGTATAGGGGTCCAACGTTGTGATACAAAATAAAGAAGATAATCAGGCTCCACACCCAACAGTTATGATGATAAGCGCACCAGACTGTATAAAGTTCTTTTTTTTGTATGTAAGATCATAATAAAATAATGATAATTCTAAAGTACATGAATTTATTTGCATTATTTTCTAAACTTTATTATGTTACAAAAATTCATATTATTCTAGATTTATTATTTTACAATTATTTACAAATTTAAATATTTTAATAAAATCATTTCACATTAATACAATTAAAAGTTTACAAATATTTTACAAACAATTACAATTAAAATTAAAATTACAATTACAATTACAATCACAATTTTACAATTTCACATACAATTATGATTAGAATTACAATTACAATTACAATTTTACATACAATTACATTTAGAATTTTACATAAAATTAGAATTACAATTACAATTGTAAAATTTGTCATATATACAATTACAATTAAAATTACAATTAGAATCATTTCACAATAAATTAAATATTACAATTAGAATTAAAATTTAACATCAAATATTTTACATACAATTACAGTTAAAATTAGAATTAGAATTACAATTAAAATTACAATTTTACAATTTCACATAAAATTACGATTAGAATTGCAATTACAATTTTAATTTTACATACAATTGCATTTACAATTAAAATTTTACAATTACAATAATTTCACAGTAATACAATTAAAATTTTACAAATATTTTACAATATACAATTAGAATTAGAATTACAATTACAATTACAATTTTACAAATATTTTACATAGAATTACAATTAAAATTACAATTACAAATACAATTACAATTTTAGAATTTTACATACAATTAGAATTACAATTACAATTTTACAATTTTTCATATATACATTTACAATTAAAATTACAATTACAATGATTTCACAATAAATTAAATATTACAATTACAATTTTACAATTTGTCATATATACATTTACAATTAAAATTACAATTACAATAATTTCACAATAAATTAAATATTACAATTAAAATTAAAATTTTACATTAAATAGTTTACATACAAACAGTTAAAATTACAATTACATATACAAATACAATTTTACAATTTTACATACAATTAAAATTAAAATTTCAATTACAATCACGACATAATATTTAATAAATAGCATGGTCATTTAATATTAAAGTAATTAATAAATATCACGATCATGATAACCATCGTACAAACATCATATTCGACTAAAAAACACATTCAAACATCAATTAACATTATATATTAACATCATCGCAACACAAACATCAAATATACATCTCATGTCAAATAACTCATGCTATCACATACACATCTATCTGCAAGCTAAACATTAAATGAACATATCTAACATGACCTAACAATATACACATCATGATGATCACCAACATGTAAATTAAGTACAACTGCAACATGAACATAATATATATATATATATAACTGAATAATGTTAAAAATATACAACTGTAATATAAATGTCATGGATCAGCTGGTGCTAGTACAACATCAATAGCAGTACTAGTGGAAGCCTGCTCAATCAATGATGCAGCCTCGACGATCAATGGTTGAGCATGTTCATGATCATGACTAGTACTGATGGATGGATCAGCTGGTGGTAGCAAAACATCAATATAAGCAGCATTAGTGGAGGCATGCTCAGTCAATGGTGTAGCCTCGACGCTCGATGGTCCAGCCTACTCATGATCATGACTAGTACTGATGGATGGTGTAGGCTACCGATGACTGGACGTGGCCAATGGTCCCGCCTCATCTCCATGATGACTGCTAGATACTAGTGGAGCCTCATGCTCATCAGGTGCAGTGCGAGGTGAACGATCATGAGATGAGTTGCTGCTCGCGGATTTTCCATCACTTGCTGTGGCTCGACCACGCCTATAATGTGCAACAGTCCTCCTCAGTCGCATAACAGCTATCATAGCTCCTACGACATGCAGCATTAGGCTATACATGTCACGCGGCATGCCTCTCCACATCCGTATAAGCCTATCATCTGCCTGTATGTCTCTGTAATGAGCGGGCCTAATTCCTGCCTCAACAATCAATGCATTGAGTTGGTCACCCAACTCCATCCTATATCGAGTATCAGGTCGACCGTGCCTAGCAAAATTCGGTACGGGCACACCTACATGAGGAGCATGTCTCTCTCCACCGACCTCCTGGCCGTGATCCTTGGCATCTGCCATGTCCTGATCATCATCAGGATCCACACCTGGATCATGTGGTGGTTCCAGCATCTCCTTGCCATCAAAAGAGCCAATGTCTGCAAAATATATACAAGTACACAATAATAATTAGACAATTTCATTACACAATTTAATAAAAACAAGTTAAAGAACATGCTAGAATAAATATAAATAAAACAATAATATTACCTCTATCATTTGGTGGCTCATCATCTGTGAAGAGGATGTTGGCACACCCTCGCCAATCCAATCCAGCATAAGAATAGGGGACCATAATGAAGGGATGCAGCTCGTCAACACTGGCTAGTAATTCTAGTGCATCATGCGATATCTTGGCTGGAAACATAGTCTCTTTCCTCTTGGGCATCATCTTCCCACACATGTGCATCTAGGCCTCCAACACCGGCCTATGAGGCTGCTGAAAAAAAGCAGGCCTCATCTCTAGAAACCTCTCAAAAAATAAACAAAAAATCTCTGAAGCAAAAGGGAAGTTGACCCTCCCTTATGCATGAGCATGACATCTATCTAAGGTCATACAAAACTGCCACAAAAAAATGGCAGACCACCTGACAAGTCTTGGATATTGTACTAAAGAATCAACATAATATATAAGCGGGCAACTAATGCATTGCCCGTCATTGGTGTTGTGTGAAATGGTCGAAATGAGAAGTGAGAGGTAGTGCACATCCTGTCTACCAAATGCACCAATACGTAGCTAACCTTAAGGGACCAGAAACTCTGAAGGAGACAGTACATCTGCTCCAATGTATATCTGGGATTAAACTAACTGACTCCCTACTACACAACTAGCTGGAACCTCTGGGAACGAGGGAAAATCCACCCCTCTCCACGATAGCCCTATAATGAAATAAATATCCTCCTCAGTGGGTGTGTACCACTGGTCAAGACCAACCTGGAAAGCCTGTCGGTGGGCATTCCACCTACGGATAAGATGTCCCAAAAAGACACTATGGGCCTTTAGGGAAGTAGCCTCCTCATAGAACTTGAGGAGGCCTACCTGCCCTAGGAGCCCCTGGGTATGTGCTGTAATAGGGTGAGGGTACGCATCTCTCTCCCTCTCTCGTGCCTCCCATTGGCAAAGCATGTCATACCGCTTTGCATATTGTTTTTGTTGTTCCTCCTCTTCTCTCTGAATAATTTACATATTAATTTTATTTTATTTATTAAATCAGACATGTATTTAAGAATATACATATATAATTTTTTTTGGAAAAAAAAATAGACCAGTCGGTGCGCCACAAAACCAGTCATACACCGGTTTCAGTGTGATTGTTTTTTGTAGAGCATTGGAGGTGGTGCCCCAGATGACGTAAAACGCACCATATGCGGTGCACCTAAAATTTTTTCAAGCCCCGTTGACTATATATGGTGTCAGAAGAGCGGTGTGTTGACTAAAATATACGCCTCGGTGCGTATAGTCGTGTCAGTGACAAATTATATAGTCGACGGTGCGGTCTTTTACCCGGCCGCATCGTTGACCTTGTCGAAATGCCGAATATGGTGCACTGACAGACACCGAGGTGGATATATCTGTCAACGCACCGCATTCCTATTCCCATTGTCAATGGTGCGCCCAGCTAAGTGGCTGCACCGCAATTTTTTTTTTAATTTAAAATAATGTGGGGTGTCTTTCGGTACTGCCTCGGAAACGGTGCGGATACCATTAGCACTAATTGCGATACGGCCTATAAATTTTACAGGTAGCATCGCTTACTAGTGCAAGCTGAATGGTTCATGTGCACCGCGCAACAAATTTTTTTTTCTTTTTTAATGGTTAATTTTAAGGTTATTTCAAGTTCTAATTCGCTGGAAATTTGAATTATGGAAAAACTAGAAAAATACCTGTACATTTTGCCATCGAGGGGGCATATTGGTTGTAGAATTTGCAAAATAAAATTTGCCCACCGTTTTGAAAAATGCAAGCTGGAGATTGGTGGCCAATACACAGCAACAATGCGTGCAATGGGTGCAATGGGAGCACTAGTGTCAGGGTGGCTTTGAGAAGGAGAAATTGCACTAGTGCTTAACAGCTCTGGAGTACCGAGAAAAGTGAAAAATGTGGTTTTTTGGCCGTATTTTTTTTATTTAACCCTATTCTGATGTGAGAGGTTTTATAGGAGAACTGGTGCAGTTTCTTAAGAATGCACCGAGCGGCTTCATATTTGGCACGTTGTTTTATGATGCACCGAGGCGGTTACTTAACCTGCACCGGGCTATTTCAGTTTTGGCGTAGTGTTTTATGACGCACCGGGGCGGAATAGTCTTGAAGCACCTGTGCTTTACAGTAATAGGATGCATCGGGCATGTGTGTACAGAGCGCACTGTGTCTAGTGTGCCAATTTTTTTTGCGACCGGTGCTTTCTCTTGTAGAGTGCACTGGTGATTGAGAGCAGAAAAGTGAAAAATGCAGTTTTTTGGCCGTATTTTTTTTTATTTAACCCTTTTTCAGTGTGCGTGTTTTATAGGCACATTGGTGCTATTTTATACGAACGCACCGGTCCGCTTCTGTGTTGGCACAATTTTTTATGATGCACTGGCGCAGAAGAGTTTGTGTGCACTAGTGCCCTCTCTTGTAGAGTGCACCGGTAATTGAGAGCTCTAGAGCACTGAAAAAAGTGAAAAAGCCGGTTTTTCCCCATAATTTTTTTTTAACTCTTTTCCAGTGCGCATGCTTTATAGGTGCACTAGTTCTTTTTCTTACGAATGCACTGGTCAATTTGTGTTTTGGTGCATTGTTTTATGATGCACCGATGCGGGTTCTTAATACTGCACCGGGCGTTTTCAGTTTTGGCACGGTGTTTTATGATGAACCGACGCGGAAGAGTTGTGAAGAACCAGTGCTCTATAGTAATATGATGCATCGGGTGGGTGTGTATGAAGCGCATGGTGTCTGGCTTTCCAATGTTTTGTGTGCACTGGTGCTTTCTCTTGTAAGGAGCACCGGTGCAATGTTGAATGATATGCGCACTGAGCAAAAAACATCCGCCAAAACCCTCCGCCCACCAACCTCCTCTAGTAACCTCCGCTAGAAATGGATGTATGGGGTATTTTTATAAGGGGTTCCTCAGAAACATCTGCTAGAGGGTATTTTCCTTGTAGTGTAAAGAAGAAAGGTTTGAAAATGATAGTGGTAGATGAACCTGCTGAGGATGAAACTGTTGCTTCTTGAGGAGGGTAAGATGTGTTTTGAACCAGTTTTTCCTTATGATTATTAATCTCATCATTTCACACAGCCATGGACAATTTTTGGAGGTGAAAATTGAAAATTTTAAAATTTTCAATCTATCAAGCAAGACGTAGCGTACTCCAGGCTTAAAGCTGAGTTTTCAATACGAACTCACTGAAGATTACTTTATGCAATAATTTCAAAAAATTTTCCTAAAAGGAGTAAGTAAAGGCATGTATTTAATTATACACCCTCCAATGAGCATATAAATTAAAATATTTTCAAAAGTGGACAAGTGAAGAATGGTACAAACGCTTCGCTACGGACTTGCCTAAAGAACTCTATTTTTGCAGCGAGGGAGAATTTTAAAGTTTTGGAAGCATTAAATGTCTTTTTGAAGTACAACAGTCATTTGGATTGGTTAAAGTATATCAGTAGAGACTTTGGTTAGTGAGAACACTCATCATGGAAGATGATTGGGATGCCAACTCATTATTCTTGACACATCATCAAGCATAACAACACATCCTCAAAATCTAAGAAGCAGACCCTAAATTTCAGTATGGTTGTTAATTATTTAGTCATGGTCATTTCCACCTCAAGAAAAGTTGTATTTTTCAATAAATATCATCATGTATGGAGCATTTAAAGGTTGTTAGTGAAATAAATAGTGTTAGAGTCATATTAGGTTTTAAACTCTCGTGAACAGAAATATCTCCATATTCTCTCCTTATAATCTGTTTCCTTTTTGTATAAGGTTTATTTGGAAGTATACGAAGGTCTAGCCCAGCTGGAAGACCACATGTAAAGGTGTCTAATTCTATAAATAGGCAGATGAGAAGATTAGAGAGGGTTATCGATGTTATGCTACATGCTACTTCTGTAATATTTTTTAGTCAGTAATATACAGTTGCAGAAATCTTCTTTCAAATCTGAGATTCATCATGTACTCTTATATGTGTTTATCTTATCTACCTTTTTAATTTCCATTCAGTTTTATTTATGTGTAATCACTTTGAATTCATGGTTAAACATGCTCCAACTTACTTTATGCATATATTTTACTGATCAATTTATGTTTTGATGAAATTACACATGCCTCAGCTTCCATGAAAGTTGTTTTCCATGTAACTGAGTTTAACTCTGAATCCATGCCCAATGGTAGCCATTAATTCACATCCTTCACTTGCATAAAAAATCCCATTCAAAGCACACTCAAGAGTTAGTCATCTTTGTTCCAAGCATTATCTATTCAATATCATACATTTCCTTGAGAGATCCCTCTCAGGTTAGAAAGGATAAGTTCCAACCAAAAGTGGTTTGAAAAAGTTACTCTGAATTGACTGTTGAGTAGCCCGTCAACTTAAATTTAGTGATAACACAATAAAAAATCAATAACAAAAATCAAACTTATAGCTTGTTTCACTAACAAATTTGTGCATAAATTTAAAAAACGAAAAATAGTAAATGATTTAAAGACTTGAAAAATGCACAAAAAAATGCAATAATTGTCTATGATTGAAAGAGATAAACCTAATGAAATTATTCTAGGAAAAATGCATCCAAAAAGCCACAAAATAAAATTTACAAGAATTTGTGAGTGATTATTTAGACATTGAAAATGGAATATAAAACAACATAGAAAATTAATATGAAGCTGGGATTACAACCAATGTAGCTATAATTAAAAATCATGCTTTAATAAAATATAAAAAATATAATATAATGAATATTTATGAATGAAAACATGCTTTTAATTCCATGATGCGGGTGATGGACAAAGTGCACAGGGCACCTCGTTGCCCATGATGATGAATAAATGGCACCTAGGTCGAGGGACAACCTCCCTTCCCTCTCACTTCATTTGGCATACGGGGATGAGTAGTGGTATGCATGTGGAATTTCATAGTGCCTCGACCAACATGGTATATGTAGTTCTAAGGTCAAAGATGGTGGATGAGTACTTCATTAATTTTTCGTTTCAACTGCATGCCCTTGCCTGGTTCTTTGCTCGCCCACGGAGGAAGCATCATTGTTTTCGTTGGGCGGTGTGGCACCCCCAAAAATGAGGTTCACCCCTAGCCAGTTGGCTTTGCAAATTGGTGAATTTCTTACTACAAGGGTGTTTTTTTGAGTTTATATGTGGTTTCCTACTATGGTTCCTGGTGGAATTGGCCTTATGGAGCTTTTGGTCAATTTGGGTATTGGTGTTTTGCGGTTACGGTTATTTTGGTGGTTGAAGTGGACTGTGTATGTGACATTTTTCTTGGGAGTGGTTGTGGTTCTGTATATGGATTTCATATTTTGGCTTCTACGCTTGTAATTGGGTTGTTTGGATACTCCATGTGAGGTTTTTGTGTCTTTTGGGAGGAAGGGAGCAAAAACATTAGAGGTAGAAGGAGTCTCTTACCATTGGTGCGATTGGGGGGGAGGTCCTTAGAGTGCGTTGGGAATTTTTTTGCTTCTTCTGGCCCTTCCATGTGTGAATTATTCGAATTTCATTACCTCTCCATGTTCGAGCCTGGGGTGGCAGATTTCCTGAGTCTGTGCGGTGATGTGATATTACAAGTGGTGCAAGTTTGCAACCTTGTTTGGGAGGCTACTAGGTTTTCCATTGGGTGTGGCGAGCCTGGTGGGTGTGGGTCAGACACACCTAGAGGTTCTACTGCATTGCAAGTGAAGCTGTTAGTTCTGTGAAGATGCACCCAACCCTGAGAAGAGGGTGGTTCTCCCTCCCTCCAAAGCCCGACTCGATGAGACGTGGGAACCTGGCTTCTAATTTCCAGAATATGAAATAGGGGATTGAGGTGTTTGTGGCTAGTTGGGGTGGAAAATTGGTGTGAAGCTCATGGAGGATGATGGCTTGTGTGTGGGGTGGTCGAGGGCATGGCAACTTAATAATGGGCCACGAGGGTCAATCATCACGAGAACTAGTGAGGGGCGGGGCACAACAACATAACAACTCAGGTCGGTGAGGGGGTGCAGAATATTCGGTTCCTAGTTCAAGGGTAATTCAACGTTTCTTCCTAGAAAATTGTAGAGATTTGATTCAATCCCTACTGGAGCGATTGGAAATTGTGGAATAGATCTAACAGGAGGAACATGTAGAACTAGTAGCTACCTTGGACAAATTGCACTAGTTTCAGTGCCGTGTCCGAGAGCATATTGTGGTTGTAAGGCGAGGACAAAATCTGTTATCGAAGAAGGTGGAGAAGCTAAAATCCTAAATGGCTCATTTTGAGGAGCACTCCCAATGGTCATTTCAACCTCTGCCTCCTCCTGGGACAACTCCGAACAACCCAAACTCCATCACATCGGATGACTATCATGACTTCATGTGTTCTCCATGTTTTACTTGTCTTGTTGTGCCTTTTTCTTTCTCGGGTTTGGACGATGTCCAAGTTTCCTTTTTGTACTTTTTTCACCTGTTGTATGCAGTGTTAAACAAACCTTGTCGAGGTGAGACCACCTATTTTTTGTTGCTACTCTTGATGTACATATTTTTTGAAGAATGAATAGAATTTCCACCTTCAAAAAAAATATGCCTTTAGTGCATTTTTTAGAAATATTTATAATTTTTACTTATTTTTATAAATTTTAATGTATTGAAACCGAGGAAAATGTAATTTTTTATCTATTTATATGAAAAAAATGAAATTGCACAAGCTAATCTTGATCAAATCTATTTTAAGCAAAAAGAAAATGACCTAAATGCCTACTTCAAGTTGCCTAAGATGCACAATGTTCAATGTTTGATGTGAAAGTTCATTGTAAGTGAGAAAATGACAACATAAACTTCAATAAATCAATGTCTTATACTAGAGTTAAAGGGATAGGAAGAAGTGAAAGTGAAAAAGATGGAAAATCATTGAAAGCCAAAACACAAGTAAAATATCCATGGAAATATAAGCTTCACACATAAAGACCCTGTAGTAGTCGCCAATGAAAAATTGTCGTCATTATTAAAATATATATATTGAATAAAGCTATGAAAAGTTTGGACAATAAACTCCAATTTACAACTCAATTTTGTTGAAAGGGACAATACCAATCATTATTTAACACAACCAATCCACCACCACATGTACTTGTGCTAGTATTTAATCTCAAATTCTCTAGGGGGATGAGTAAAGGAGAAGAAGAAGAAGAAGAAAACACAAGCTCAAGCGATCAAGATATCTTCAGAGAAATTCCTACATTTCTTCTCTTTGCATAGTACAATATATAAAATAGTTAGAGAATAAGTATATGTTAGATAGTAAATAAAAGGGAAGTAAAAATAGAAATCTCCAAATATAACACATTTAACTTTCCTTCCATAATAACCACCCATAAGATAAAATGAACTCATGTATGGCTAGTTGCTTCTTTAAATGCACTTTTTTCATGCCTAAAATATACCCTACCGACTTTACAAGGATAACATCCTCTAAAATTAAGCCTTAAATTATGGGATAAGTGAGAATTAAGAATAATATGATGAACTTAGCCTAATTTTATGAAGGAGAAACTTTTAAAATAACAATGTAATCTCCTTTGGGGCAAGAAAACCTCAACTAAAGTCACATGAAAATGCCCTCCTTTACAAGGATAACATCCTCTAAAATTAAGCCTTAAATTATGGGATAAGTGAGAATTAAGAATAATATGATGAACTTAGCCTAATTTTATGAAGGAGAAACTTTTAAAATAACAATGTAATCTCCTTTGGGGCAAGAAAACCTCAACTAAAGTCACATGAAAATACCCTCCTGACTTTGACAAAATGTAATTGATCCCCAAAATTTCGAAGTGCTTGGAATGACCTAAAATTGGACACTAAATGTAATTGATCCCCAAAATTTCAAAGTGTTTGGAATGACCTAAAATTGGACACTAATGTTGCTAGCCATATTAGGTACCCAAAAGATTAATTACCCTACTAAAAATAGTGTTTCAAAAAAAATTTGTTCTAAAATTTCAATGAAACTCATACCATAGCAATTGGTCTCTCAAATATGGAATCATATTGGAAACCAATCACTCTCCACAAATTGTTAAAAATTATTGCTATTAAAAATATTAATTTCTAAAAGCAAGATCTTTTCGAATTTTCTTAAAAAAAAACCCTATACATATCTCCCAAAAGGGTGTATAAAACTATATGGTCATATCAAGCAAACTAAGAAAATGTAAACTCACCTTAATCACATCTATTGAGGGTCTTCAACCACCCATACTTAATATGAATACTACACTACATATGTAAGCATCGGGCACTTGCTACCATTACATCACTAGTCCACTTGCACCTTTGATTTATCCTTTCCATGAACTTGTATAAAAATATTCTCTTTAAAATTTATCCAACTATATATCCTTGAATAAAAAATACACGTGACTATATACCAAGTCTTAAAGGAACTCAATGAATTGTTGAGGCTATGTCACATTGACTAACCAATCCGCCTTGTAATGTACTTAGGAATTTCCAATGCCAAATATCTATCTCTCAAACAATAAGATTACCCCAAATGGTATCCATGAATGTGTACTATAGATCTCAAATTTATAATGTCAAATACAATTTTAATAGCGGCTCCATCTAAGGGATAATATCCATTTGCGAGATGTTAAGAATCCAAGAACTTGGAATGAAGTACATTTACATGAAAATTATTTGTAAGAATAAAGCCTTTCATGCATTAGCTTAAAAGACATGTTGAAGGGAGGATAATCATGCTAAAACTAACTGTAAATTGCAACCCCACCATGTATGAATTTTGTAGAATGAGATAATGAGTCATTGTCGAATATTACCCATCATTTCAATAGGGGTACATATATGCATCTTTTCATTTGGTAGCAACATTGTAAGCCTAGAGAATGCAAGTGAAAGTCTTGCAGGCCTTGTGATGTTATGTATTGTGGTCTATTATACCTATTATGGTCATCCATGTCCGGTCTACTTAGACTCCACTCTTAGGTATTGTTGTTACTTGAGATGTTATTGGCTAGATAACTATAACAAGACATCAATCTATTCAAATGATTGGTTTGATATGCATTTATATCACTCTCTGAATTGATTTTAGGAAAATATCTTAAATTATTAGTCTTTAGGAAGTTATTTAATTAGGATAGAAAAAAATCACGCAAGATGGAAGATTGGGAGAATATAAGATAACAAGTACACAAGATCAAATAATATTAGAATAAAATTCAAAACCTTCTACGTTGGAAAACATACTAAACATACGAATTTAACAGTCATAAAACAAAATCAAGTTCACCATATGAATTTTGCTTTGGAAAGTCGAAAAAAGGGGAGTCTGTTGGAAACAAACTGAATCCTTCGTAACATCACTTTCAATAACATTAATCTAGACACATATGAACAGAGAAGCTTTAAATTTTTTCATAAAATGAGATAAGTACATAGAAGAAAGGTATTTTCATTAACGATAGAATTTTTTTTATAGAACTTTACACAAACTATTGCTCGAAAAAACACTGAATCTAACCAATTAACAAGGGAGGCTACGAAGCAGCAAGTCCCTGCCACTTAGTAAAAAGAAAACACGGTAACGAAGCCAGAGACTTTGAAGCCATCATACTCAGAGAAAAATTGTAGTCTATAGATTTTGAAAATGACAATATTTTCATTTTAAAAAAAGCAACACTACTATGCAACATCATCCAGACTTGATAAATACTAACAATTATGACAGTGATGAAAAACATCAGATCAACAATATAACAAGGAAAATGGCTATTTGCCATGATCGGAAGAAACAACAACAATGGTTCATAGTCATATGAAATATATGAACAAGAACTGTGGCAAATCACAAGGCAATAGTACTTGCCAGTTGCAACTCATCAACTCATCAATGTAAAAGAAAAAACGGTCACATTATATGAAATATATGAACAAGAACTATGGCAAATCACAAGGCAATAATACTTGTCAGTTGCAACCCATCAATGTAGAAGAAAAAACGGTAGAATTGTCACCTACTAGAACCACGAGTGCTTATCAATCTCAAAAAGACATAGAAGTTTTTAAAAAATATGGAAGGTCAACTGGAAACCCATCAATGTAGAAGAAAAAATGGTAGAACTGTCACCTACTATAACCATGAGTGCTTATCAATCTCAAAAAGGCATGGAAGTTCTTAAAAAATATGGAAGGGCAAGTACTATTATGCAACATCATAGAGAATCGATATATAATAACAATTGTGACAGCGATGAAAAACATTGGATGCAATAGTATAATAAGGCAAATAGTCATGCATCGTGATTGGAAAAATTATATTGAAAAGCCATTCTAAACCTTTAGCTTCACAATTTCTTAATTGAATCGTTCCCAATAAAACTAAACTAGAATAATAATAAACATGGTCTGAGTCTCTCATATCCGGCACAATTCTACTGTGTTATTTATCTCTACACGGTATAGAGAATTCACAAATATTCAAACGACACTAGCTCAATGTACTACACGGTGGATACATGTTTCTCCACACTTATATGTGAATGCATGAAATATATAAATATAAATATCCATAAAAACATATAAATATGTATATGTTGTTTTGGTAAATGTTTTCCATTTTCACATTTGGAAGAACTATAAATTTCTAGTAACCTCACGTTGTAAAGTGAGTGAAAGCATTTATCTAATTGACAAGATAATGTTTGTCCTGAATTATATGAACAAAATCTGTGACAAATGACAAGGCGATATAATATGCGTAAGCCATGGAAACAGGTCTACCAGACCAATTGATACAATACATATTATAAATTTCTCTATATATTTCCAACGATAGGTGTTGGAAGGAGAGGCATAGTGCCTATGCAGAGAACAAAGCCTTTTTCTTTCTGGTATTTTTCCAGTGGAGCTGGTGGATGATGAAACAAAATGTTGCAGAATCATCTAGAGAAAAAAAAGATGGATGCCAATATGATATTGAACAGCAAGAAAGTGAGTGGGTCATCCAAAACAAGCGTAGACTGGTGGAGGTGCCATACACGGTGAGTGTAGCCAACACTCTCAATGCATTGCTTGCAAATAACATATTATCTGTGGAAGTGGCAGCCCCTCCTAGACAATGGATAGGAGCAGGCGGTTCCATTATATTGGAATCAGGCAAACTCACCGGCTCTACCAGAAAACAATATATAGGCATGGTCAGTATGTTGGATATTCTTCTCCATGTTGCCGAATGTGCCCCTGGACTGATATAGAGGCAAATCTCATGTCTGTTCCTGTTTCTGCTATCATTGGGCGCTCTTTGGAGGGACTCAGCCTATGGAGCATCAATCCTGATACCAGGTACATGCTACACTGAAATTGCGTAATTTTTAAAAATGATACATTACTTCTCACGATAAGATAGCATTATATACTTCACACAGAGAGAGCTTAATATGAATAGGGGCTTTTGATATGATTTTAAACTTTGACGATAACAATAGATCATTCCTATATTTAAAAGACAAACTTGATTTATGTTGGCATCCCAGATGGTAATAAAAACTCCTATAAGGCAGTCCACACAGAAATATCCCAGGTTTCCTCATGAGACATGATTAGTCCTGTGTCATCTATCACATAGAGAATAGAACCTGCAAGTAGGAATTCTTGTTAGTTTGCAGGTTCATCATACATAAGGGAAATTAATAGGGCAGTCCACACAGAAATATCCCAGGTTTCCTCATGAGACATGATTAGTCCTCTGTCATCTAGTACATAGCCGGTAGAACCAAGCGGCCAAACTGATCCTCCAGTAGAGACTATCGCTCACTACAGGCAGGGAATAATGCATTGAATGAAGGTCTATCATTCCCCTTGCACTTTCGTTGTTGGCTCTCCTTTCTTGGTCCGTTCAATACCTCCAATAAGGCTTTATTGCCGCATTTCAGCAGGCCAGAAGAGGAACAAGGATTTAGTGCCAGTCCTGTCACATTTTTTTAAGCGCATCACCCCACCGTCTGAAACCATTTCTAAGGTCCAATAAATACCAGTGCCTTCTCCCTCGTTGTATTGAAGGTACGGGAATAAGAAACTGCTCCAACTATTCTCCCCGGATGCTCCACTGGCTCTATTCCGCTATAATCCCACTCTCTTTATTGCTTCTAATCTATCGCTGCTACAAAGAGGAATTCCCCCAGCAGAGACTATCGCTCACTGCAGGTAGGGAATAATGAAATCTCTATCGTTCCCCGTGCATTTTCGTTGTTGGATCTCCGTTCTTGGTCTGTCTGATACCTCTAATAAGGCTTTATCCCCGCATTTCAGCAGGTCCAGAAGAGGAACAAGGGTTTAGTTCCAGTCTTGTCGCATTTTTTTAAGCGCATCAACCCACCACCTAAAACCATTTCGAAGGTCCAATAAATACCAATTCCTTCTCCCTCGTTGTATTGAAGGTACGGGAATAAGAAACTGCTCCACCTCTTCTCCCTGGATGCTCCACTAGCTCTATTCCGCTATAATCCCACTCTCTTTATTGCACTTGCTTCTGCTCTGCCGCTGTCGGAAAGAAAAATTCCCCTAGATCTATGAGGATTTCATGCTCTATTACCAGTTTCATGCTCTCTTACCAGTGAACCACCAGACCATCTTATGGAGGAATGATACTAGCTTTATTATTACATCTAATGCGCCCCTGCACACCACTACAACAACATGCATCACCTTGAAACATGCCTGAGATTACCTTTTATTTCACTAGCATTTAGTACAGCGAACTAATGCTAGCATTAGTTTGCTGTTGTGAAATGTCAATCGCTTATTTTAAACAATATCAATGGTTATGGCCTCCCCGCCTCGGGAAGAGGCCAATAAGATGAAGAAAATTTTCATTGGCCTTCACCAAAAAAATAACTAAAAAATAATGAAAAAGTTAGATATTTATCATAAAAGCTCATGTTATTGTCGTGGAGATTAATGCTAAATAACATATTTCAATTACTATAGTCCCAGGCCTGACAGCGGGGACTAATAAGATATTAATTGTCTAATATTATAAATACTTAGCATATATAAGAAATAACAATTCCTTGGTATTAAGCCTTCAATCTTTTTTTATAAAAAATAAATACAAAAAATTATTAGTTGCAAGTAGAAACTTTGTAGAATTAGAATTGCACAAATAGATTTTTGTAATGAAATAAATGATATGATTGCCACATATTGAGTATTATGGTTTTCATCCTCCAATGCTTTGGATGAATCATAATATAGGAGGACAGAAAGTAAATCCAAATCTGAACATATAGGATAGTTAAATGTAGACATATTCATTTATGCAATATCCAATTCTATATACTTATCATATGTAGGAGTTGTAGAAAAAAAAAGTCTTAATATTCTTTAAGAGATAAAAGTATTAAATGAATCTGTCCAAAATTGGTTTTCCCTTTAGTGTTCCTGGCATATCTTTAAAAAATTTTATTTTATTTATTTACCTCAATTTCATATCCCAATATGCTTCATATGAAATTGAATTTCCCTTATTTATCCTAGCAAGTAGGGAAACCCATCTCCGACAAATTATTAAACTTGTTCACAAATTGATCTATGCTTCTCTCTATTGTATTGCATTTATTTTGAGAATGTTGAGTAAGATTTGTCTTAGTCACAATTTTATTTTTATTCATGATTAAAGATTTCATATATTAACCCTTAGTTCATTCATATTCCTGTCAAGTTTTAAAGTTGAGGAACTCTATAATTCTATTAACTATTAACTATGTGAGGTTTGTTATTGAATTCATCCCAAATTATAAAAATAGTTCGTTGCATTTGATGCACCAATTAAAATTCATTTCTAATTAATATAAAACAATTCCACAAATTTTTAATTTCAGATATAATTTGATCCCATAAAATATGCTTATCTCCAATCATATAGCTTTTTACTACTAGCCTATTTTACATTTGTTTTATTTCTTGTTGTAACTTATCCTTAAGATCTTGATATGATACAATGCTACCATAATTATCTTTATTTTTTTCCTTTACCATGTAGAGTTCATCATCCATGATATTAATAATTATTTTTATACTACCCACTTCCAACTTTCTTAGAATCAAATTTGAAAGAGTTTTAGTTAGCTCTTCAAATGGATCTGTTAGCACAACTAATACTACTGAAGTTGTTGGAGTTGTTGGAGTTTCTTAGAGTGCTTATGAGATTCCCTAACACACACTTTATGTCTTTTCCTTGGCTAATACTTCAATCTATTTTTCATAATTCTCTAGTTTCTTGTTCAATTTTATAATCCGAGTTAACAATTGATCTTCCTCCTTTTGAATGGCCAATAACTTTGGAGTCTATACATATTCCAAGTTAGGAACTTAGAGTCTCTTATTAAAGGAAAGGATATCAATATCATTTGATTTCACTAAAGATTCAATGCATTTTTCATCATTAGGATTCCCCCCAATATTACTATTCATTGCTCTAATTTTTCAATTCTCATTTGTTAAGTTTTGTTGAGTAACGTTTCCTGTCTTAATTGAGTGTCTATTTTGGTAAGCATGGTTTTCACTTTGGAAGTACTTAATGTTGTTTTAATAATGTATCTAAGGCTATGTTTCCTATTTTTGTGCAAATCCATAGAGAATTTCAGAGCTTTATATTCATTAGTTGTTTTAACAATTTGAGCCTTAGGCTCCAAGGTAGCCATATTGCACTGAGTTTTTTCAAAATCAAGGGTTCACAATAATATTATCAGAGAAGGACCTAATTTCCATAACTAGGAGTATAAATCCTATTTCATTTTTACACTCTTTCTTTTCATCTCTAAATACTGTGAAAATAAATTCTCTTTCTTGGCTAGATTTGATGATGACAATGTAGCTGCATGGCTATCTTGTTCTGTGGAACTTGAAATAAGTGAAAATGACACATATTCAGAGAAAAATACATGCTTTCTTGATGAATTATCCTCGGTACAATGAATCAATGTTCCACCAAGTTTCTAGGATGGGAGGACATGTGGGAGCTATTGGAACCAGGATCACTACTGATAGGGGGGTTGAATAAGTAGTGATAACAATTTCAACAATTATTGAACTTTTTATCTAGTAAATTAATCAAATAATTTCTTAACAAATAATGATCCCAATTTATGCAGGAACACAATAATACACATAAATAAACATAAACACTGATATGCAGTGGAAATAATATTTCTTTTCATTAATATCAAATAACAGAAATATGCTTACAAACATAATGGAAATAAACTAGCTAGGGTGCTGCTAGCATATCTATGAGAAGAGATGTGGCGGCTACATGCCTCTGAATTGTGTTACAATGAGTCTCAAAGGCCTATTTATTGTTGAGAAACAATGAAAAACCCTAAACATCCAAAAACCTAACCCTAGGAGATGAAGTGCCAAAACTATGGGCCCCGTTTGGGTAAATTGGTACATCAATCTTCCTGGGGATGTATCTTTGGCATATGATCTCCATTTGACACGCTCAATACATCGTTAGAAATATCTATCTGAGTACTACAAATTTTAAGTGAGAAAAATCGATCTATAGACCCATGTTGCTCCTGATTTTCCTAAAAAAATTCATTTAGGGCCTCCAAATGACTTCGGAAGTTCAACACCCAAAAAATTGCTAAAATTAGTAAGTTGTGCTAAAACTGAAAAATTGAAAGAACTAATGGTGGGGGTTCAAATGGAATAGGTGGGTGGCTACCAATATTCACCTAGATCATTAGGGGCTAAAAACAGCTCCGGATTTTTAGGACCTGAAAACCTGCTAAAAATAGTAAGTTGTGTTGAAAGTGAAAAAATGAAAGAACCGATGGTGGGGGTCCAAATGGAATAGGTGGGTGGCCACCAATATCACCTGGATCATTCCCCCCCTTAGGAAGTAATGGTCCCCATTGCGTTGAGATCCTCCATGAGATGAGGCAAATTCTGTTGAACTGGGTATTGGATTTGTTGAAGATGTCATGGATCTGCGGGCGAACATGCTGGATGCGTTCAGTAAATTTGGTTTCTTTATTAGCCTCAGACAATACATGTGTGGTTTATGTCTGTGTGGTCACATGAGGTATGGAAATATCAAGCAGAGGTACGGCTGGGGTCAGATCAATGGACTGCTTGACCTGACAGTGTAGAGGAACCTCTGTGGGTGAGGAGAAAATGTCCTTTTATTCCTCAATGCCTTTGTCCATCTACTGCTGCCATGCAGGGGAGCCTTTTTTTGAGGCTGTGGCCACAATATTCTTATTTCCTTGTGGGTGAATGGTAATGAAAATAAATTTCATGGTTTGGGAAACAATCTTACTACGTTGTTTTGGAATAGTCAAAGAGATGGCAGGAGGCGGTACTACCTCTGGTATCCTGTACAAGTTATTTCCCAAAGTAATAATAACATCACGAGGCCTAGAATCATACACAACATGTCTCCTCCACAATTATGGTTGGCCCAACAATACATCAGACACATCAAGAGGAGCAACATCACACAATACCTCATTCATGAATGGCTTGATGCTGTACGAAAGGTGACACTATTGGTGGACATAGAGATCTGTTCCTTCATGAAGCCACCCAATGGTATACAATTGCGGGTGTGCTATGGTCGATAGTTCAAGTCGCTTCACGAAATATGCTAAAATGAGTTTCTTTCTTCTTCTGCTATCGACAAGGGATTGCAGTGGAGAACCCTTCACCCACATCTGTGAATGGAAGAGGCGCTCCCCATCCTCTACATCTTCAGGATCCTCCCCCTGGATCTTGGCAGTGGCAAAAATGGAACTTGGATCCGCATCAATTATCTACTTACCTTTGTAATTTCCATTCTCTAGTTCTGACTTAGGATTAGAACATGCATATGATTCGCGTGCCTTTAGTTCAGCCACCAACAACTGTTTGGCCTGACACTCGTTTGTGTTTTGAGTGGTGTTGTTATGAAATTCACACCAATTATCTGTGTCCTTCTTTGGATTTGTGGTGTTGTTCTGAGTCACCCGGCTTTAGCCTTGCCCCTTGTTTTGCAGTTCAGGGATGCCTTTCCCTAGCTTCGGATTCACGGATCCAAAGTCTCGCTTCTTCAACTTAAATGTCTGCTCGATCTTGGCAACATAGCGATATGTTGTGCCAAGCGATGTAATGTCGAGGAACTCCATTTCCTTCTGAATTTATCTATGAAGACAACTACAGTACTTGAGCACAAAATTTATCTCTGAATCTTTAATACCCATCATTGTTAGTAGGGTATGGAACAGATTCTTCATTTCGTGCACATCTTGATCCCTTTTTTGCCACACCGTGGTCCATTGGATGTACTTGTCCTCATAGCTCCCCACAGGGTAATATTGTTCCTTGATGCCATCTCGAAATTAATTCCAAGTGGGTTTTGTTGAGAATAGAGAGGGTTCCCTCTCATTCTTTTACTCCCATTAGGTTTCCCACTAATCTTTGACATGGGGGGCGACTTTGAGGAGTGCAAAAATAATCTTTTCTTGGTTGGAGAAATCATGGACCGAAAAATACCCTTCAAGCAAATTCAACCATCTATCTACATCATCTGCATCTATTTTACCTTCAAATACAGGAATGCCAAAGTTGGCTTGTACCTTGAAAGGAGAGGTGCCTCTAGAGTGGCTGTTGGATGTATATGTGCCATCGGTGGGAAACCGTTGAAGGATCTGGGAAAAATTATCCATCATCGGGTTCCTTTATTTCTCGAGGGCCTCCTTGAGCAATATTTTGATAGTATCTCTTGCTCCCTCTTCTCTCTTTTATTCCACCATGAGAGGTTTTCGAGGTTTGTGAGGCTGATCTTGCAAGGGTTCAACCAAATCAAGCCCTAACTCCTTATACCATGACCTTGTTGGGGACATGTAAAGAAAAATGGAGAAAGAGCAGACTGCTCTGATACCACTGATCTGGATTTATGTAGGAATTCAATAATACATAGAAATAAACATAAACACCAAGATGCAGCAGAAATAATATTTCATTTCATCAATATCAAATAAAAAAAACATGCTTACAAACATAATGGAAATAAACTAGCTAGGGCGCTGGTAGAGTATCTATGAGAAGAGATGTGGCAGCTACAAGCCTCTGAAATGTGTTACAATGAGGCTCAAAGGCCTATTTATTGTTGAGAAACAATGAAAAACCCTAAACATCCAAAAACCTAACCCTAGGAGATGAAGTGCCAAAACTATGGGCCCCATTTGGGTAAATTGGTATATCAATCTTCCCGAGGACATAACTTTGGCATACGATCTCCATTTGATGCACTCAATACCTCGTTAGAAATATCTATCCAAGGAATACAACTTTTGAGTGAGAAACATCAGTCCATGGACCCATATTTCTCCCAAGTTTCCCAAAAAACGTCATTTAGGGCCTCAAAATAGCTCCGAAAGTTCAAGACCAGAAAAAATGCTAAAAAATGTTAAGTTGTGCTGAAACTGAAAAAATTAAAGAACTGATGGTGGGGGTTCAAATGGAATAGGTGTGTGGCCACCAATATCCACCTAGATCATTGGGGCCTCAAAACAAATCCAGAAGTTCAAGACCCAAAAACTTGCTAAAAATAGTAAGTTGTGTTGAAAGTGAAAAACTGAAAGAACCAATGGCGGGGGTCCAAATGGAATAGGTGGGTGGCCACCAATATCCACCTGGGTCAAATAAGCATTAGATATGAACATGAAATTTCAACTAGAATCAACACATGAGAGCCATAATCATAAGAAATAAACATGCACAATGAAACAAAATCATCACATCACATAGGAACACCAAATTTTTGGTGGAAAACCCTGCTCTAAGGAAAAAACCACCCTTTTTGTTGTTGCACTTCTCAATATATTTTATTATATGTCAAGAAAATCATTACATATAGAGTACAATATGGAAAATATATGAAAGGAACTATTATCTCCATCTCACGACTCTACAAACACCCATCTGTTCAACACACCTCGACCAAACCCCCATTGGACTTATGAAGAAATTTGTTCTCAATCCTTGTTTTATCGTAGCACCTACCCCACTTCTCTATGTGGTTCACCTTTCATGCATTTTGAAACTAGAACTCTTTAGCTTCTCAACATGAACATCACAACAACAATATATTCATAGCACATAAACAAAAATTCTCAACACAATACATCAATCATTGAATCAAACTCAAATCATATCCCTCTCTCATAGTCATACACCATCCTCAACTCACATAGCCTCAATATATTTTCTGCAAACAAACTAGATGCATAAACTCAATAATCCCATATGAAAACATGAGACACTATTGTAGCCAATATATCACAATCATATAAACCCAAATAAAAAAATTTCCCCTACAATCACAAATGCATTAGAAAAATCCTTTGTGGATCTATCACTTTTATTCTACATAGGAATAGTCTTCAACCATGCATAATTTTGTCTTTGCTACAACTATACCTCCATGAACACTATGCTTCAGTAAATTCACACTCCTCGCCAATGAATCTCCAAAAAACTACGAAAATTTTCTCATAGAAGAGAACCAACCAAATGAGAAACCTTTCTCCACATATTTGTAGTTTCTGAAGATTATTAAAACAATTAATTCCAATATTGTAGTGGAGCTCTGTTCATATGCCAAAAGAGGTTTGGTTCAATGCTTCTTGACTCAATCTTGCCACTAACTTAATTTTCTAATGAGAATTATCTTATAACCATCATCTATAAGCACAATTACATTTTTTCGACCTTTACATGATGAGTCTCGATAAGAAACTTCGGAAAACAAATAAACACCCGATGAGCGCGAGGAAAGCAAATAAATTCTCGTGAAAAACCTGATCGGTTACACCCACAATATAGGCTCCATGCAACTATAACACCTTAGTTTCTCCCATAGGCCTTCATGCAAGTGATTTGAGATTTCAGCCTCTCCCATAACACTATCATGCAAGTGACTATGGAAGAGGATGCTAAAAATCATCTTTCCTATGCTCAGAACCTACTCAAACTTTCTCCATTTGTTGATAATCATCAGTAAGTCCTCAGGAAACCACTGTAGCCTCTGCAGCACTCCAAAAGTCTGTTGTAACAACTCCATGATCATCACAAGTAAAACTATCTTGACTTGAATTCCATCCATCAACTGCTCCAACACTCAAGCCATCAAACTTCAACACAACTACTCCAACATATGAAACCATCAATGATAGACCCTAAAACTACTCATACAAATTGAAACCCATCCATACACACACTAGGTACCATAAACATGACTTGACAGTCTCCAATAGTGTCAACTAGGTGTATTAGCTCCACATCCTGCCAAGGCATCCACACATAAGACAATAATCTGCAACCACGAAGCTAAGGTTTGCAACCAATGCACAAGTCAAGTACCATCTCACTAACATAAGCCCAATACCTATATCAATCAAACAATGAACCATGTACATAAACAATCACATACTACCAATTTGAAATCAATGGCAACCGAACAATTGAGCCATAATTCCAAGAGGAGCACCCCCAAATTTTAGGGAAATTCAAAGGGGATGGGGGGATGTCGGGGAAGAACACTGCTATGAATTGATATCTCTTTGTCACCTTCTGATTTATCTGTTCTCTATATTTTTTATGATTGTTGACCATTCTCCTCCATTTATAAGATTGTTTGAGAAGTAGTTAGTTGGGTCTTTCGTTTCTCTTCAGGAGTATCTAAAATAAGGGGTTGAGAAGACTGGATCATTTTTGGCAACTATTGTTGTGAAATTTCTACTTTGGTTTCTAGACATCGTTGTTAGCTAGTTTTTCTAATTTTGGTTTGAGTAAATGTCCATAGGGATTTGATCCCTGATATATTCTTCTAGAATAATTATTTAGTGTGGGTAATAATACCAAGAATCTCCCTGTACCAAATTCAAGTTCTTCAAAATTTTATCAACTTATTATAAGGCTACTCTTGCATTAGCAATGAAAGACCCAATTTATTTTTTCAATTTTAAAGTGGATTGCTACTTTTTGGAAACAAAATTTGTTTGATCAGACTCTAATATTTTTTTGATATACAAATATTCTCATAGTGAGAAAAATAGATAAATGGTAAGGAGGGGACTCAAGTAAATATATTTTGATTTCAATGTAAACTGAAGAAACTTTTTCATTTCTAGAAATATCCTAGGAGGAGACTCCTCATAAATTAAAAAATACACAATGAACATGAATTTATTTACAAACTTAGCAAAACCTACATTCTGGAGTTATTTTATAACTATAGGAGTCCAATGGGTAATAGAATATATATTACCACTCCCATCTTGAAAATTTAAGTGAAGGTTGGAATACTTAACAACTTGGAAATATACAAATAATTATACTAGAAAGGATTGAAGCCTAAAACAACTAGTGACACTAAAATGGGCCAATTGGATATTTTTTTATTATGCCAAATACAGACTATAGTCAAATCTTGTTAGAGGTGTATTATTAGGAAAAAGTGCCAGCATAAAACCTAAAACTACTTCATGAACTTCCTGATCATTATCATATCCTAATAAGGAAAAAATCATAGCAATGACTTGCATTGAAATATCGTGAAATATGGTATTACTATAGGCTGGTGGGTTTTGAGGAATAGAATCACCGAGGGAAAGAAAATATTGGATCAATGTAGGTTTATTCTTAAAAAATAATTCTTGGTAAGATGTTATGAGGGTTTATTTTTGCACTGTTTGGCTTTTATGCAAAAATCTAACTTAAACATTTTGAAGATTGAAATATGGTTTAATATCAAAAAAAGAACAAGACTATTTTAGGAAATACCAACATGCTTACTAGAAACATAATTATGGGAGCAACACGTGACAAATTTGGGAAAATGGAAGGTTTGTGGGATGATGAATTTGGATAGATGAGACTCCCAAACATCGAAAAAATCATGTAGATTACTAAAAAGGGTGCAAGATTGCTCTTATAGGTCATAGATTTCAAATTCATTAATTATGTTTATAAATATTTTCACAAATTTGTATTTTATTCTAAAGAATGAATTCATTTTAAATGCTCATTCAAATCCCTGCCTTTTCTATCATCACATACACAAATACAACTTAATTTTTATCAATAAGTCTACCTACCTTGCCTTATTTTATTCTTTGCAATTTAGTCTTTTAAATCAGCTTTAGTTTCACTAATCATTATTTTTATCCAACAAACAAATTATAAAACAAATTTCAAACATATTAACTTATATCTAGCCTAAAATATGGTGCTCAGCCTTAAATTGAATATTTTAAAAAAGTGACATAGAGAGAGCCCTCTCTGGTTAGGTAGGGCTAGCTACCTAGCTAAAAGTTAGTTTGTGGTTACATTTATTCAATCCTATTTTCAGCCTAAGAAGTTGGGGAGAGTGATAACAAATTAAAATGTCATATACATCATTGTCTCTATCTATGAGTCTCATTTCCGATAGGGGTTGGGGTATGAGGGGTTCTAGTGGTTGCAAATCTTAGTTTCTTCATTTTTATTATAAATACATAAAAATACATATAAGGAAAATACATGGGGAAAAAATAATAGACGACTTGCACTGAAGCATTGACTTGGTGGTCGAAATATCCTTTCCAAAAAATATTTGTTTTTACTTTGACGCCTTATTCTCTCTAGAAAGGATTCCAATGTGAGGGGTTTCCATCGTGTTCTTATTTTAACCTCAAGTTAAAAAATTTAGAGTACATGGTGGCTTCTTATTCACTAAAACTCAACTGGAAATCACTTTTTTGACCTTTTGAGGGTCATATCATCCTACTCCATGTAGATGGTACCCTCCACATCACTTGACATGTCAGCACCACATCACTACCCATTCAACTACTTTATCAGATAACCTATCAAAAAACATATCATCCTGTGAGACTGTATGGTTATTGCATCATCAACCCTACCATATTTCATGGTGACAATCATACCATCCTATCATCATACGAATATAGTGCACCATGACATCATATGCTTATCAACATTAGTAATTTTGGGGGGTCCCCTAGTAGTTTTGAATGGGGTGGTGTGTGTGTGTGCTTGGACCTAATAATTGGTTTCCATATATATTAGGTGGTATACTACCCAGTGTCCATTTAAAATACCCCCCTCCTCGCCCCTCATTATTTCAAATATCCCCCTCCTCCAAGGAAAAACATGTGCACCGAATAATGAGGGGCGAGGGTGGGGGGGGGTGGGGATCGATAACAACCACCCATTTGATGCATTGTGTTAGTGTCAATCTTGTCATACCGCCATCAGTGATCAAATTTACTCTTTTGCATTTGCATATTAGGAGTCCCATACCATAAATTTGCATCATTCCATTAGGTCATGGATCCATTGATGGTAGTGGTCTTTCATCAGTTTTCCCTCATGTGAAACTTGTTGCTTCCCCTCTCTATGGTCTTCAGCCATGATTCACTTCCACTCCCAATTCATATTATTAGGTCATAGGATTGGTCTCATTAGGTTCTAGGGTCTCATCATGGTCAAGTTAATGAGGCAAGTGTCAATAAATATCGGCAAGGTCATGAGGAGGTCAAATAAACTCAAAGGCACCATATCTGGAAAGATCAAAGAATTGTTCTATTGAGCCTGATGTAATTTTCACCTCAAAACCATGTTTTGAGGTGAAAACATGGTACTTTGCTTTTATTATCATCTTTTATGTAATTTTATGTCTTCATATGTAATAAGTTGAACTTCAGAAGCTGCTATCTCCACCAAGCCACCTCCTGCCTTTCAGAGGTGATTTTCGTAGTATTTTTAGTGTAGAATCTTGTTCTAAGTGTGTCCATCAGAAAGAGCCCGAAAAGAGCTTCCCAAAGGTATATTACACTCTCAAAACTAACTCCTGGATTGAAAAATATGTCTAAGTGAACAAAAGTCCCCAAAGCCTAACCTTACCCCCCTTTTTTCATTTAGTCCCAAAAACTTTATAATATAATTTTAAAGTTTTCAATCACATCCCTTTTCTTCTGACCCAATCGCAAGTCTCCTCCTCCGATCCGATCGCAACATTTAAATTGTAACTCCCGATTGATCTACCTCCGATTGAAAATTGCGATTGCGATTGACCCTTCCCCGATTACATCTCTGCCATCGATCCACCCATCTGATCGGACGGCTCACAAGCCATTGCACCATCGCAATCGGCCATTCTTGCAGTTCAAATCCTGCTCCACTCCTCTACCTATTTTTGATTGCGATTGACTGGGTCCCACCATAAACACATCCGCCTTTCCCAAAAAAACATGATATTTCCTTTGTTAAATGCGATAAATCAATGTTAAAAGTTTCTTAAGTTATTTCATCGCAACGCATGTTTTATCTCCACCATGTTTAAAACTTTCGCGCTCCCTTCCTCCGATGCGATTGATCGCATATCGCCCATTGCATATTTCATTTCCACGGCCCTTTCCTTTTTCTTCACTCCCCTTTTGATTCCCGATGCGATTGCGATTCCCCTTTGGGTCCCACCTAAAAGCCCTCTACCCTTTTCGAAAGAAAATGGGCCGTTCTCTGTGTTATGGCGCAAAACTTCATTTTATTTTGTTTTAAAAGAATTTCTTAGATCGCATCGCATCGCAAGTTTTCACTACGACATGCTCCCACTCCTCTCCCGCTGCGATTTGTGATTGTGATTTCCTCCTGGTCCCACCAAAACCCTTCTGCCTTTTCAATGAAAAAAGGGTTTTTCCCTTTGTAAAGCGCAAACCCATTTTTATTTGTTTTATAAAGATTTCCCCTCCATTGCACCTGCTTCCTCCTCCCCGCCAATGCAATTGATCGCACATCGCCAATCACAACCGGAAATTTCCATAATGTGTGAACCCACTCCATCTCCTGATTGCGATTGCGATTCTCCCTGGGCCCACCTCCCTTTTCCTTTACTCTTTTTCAATCAAAAAGGGATTTTTCTTCATTAAAATGACAAATTCGATTTTCAATGGTTTCAAAGGCATTTTTTCTTCGGCAAAGGGTTTTTCTTCAAAGAGCAAAGAAAGAGATATTGGTCAAAGTTGAGAGCTAGATATAAACATGAAGATCATTATAGCACTACAACAGCGATGAAAAAGGGATCTGTTCCTCGGATTTCCTATTTTCATTCATTAGGTGTAACAGTAAAATCTTCAAGATGGTCAAATGTGTTGTTGCTCCTTCTTTTCAGGGGCAGATCGTTGGTATTCTTCCTATGTTCAGATTTCGGTTGATGGGCTGGTGAAACAGCTCCTCTTTCTATGGATCTACTCCCCTCAAAATTCTGTCTATTTAATGTAATTTCTGAGTCATTGTAAAGGGGGAATATAGTGTGGAATAAGTTGGAAATTACTGAGGACGCTCTGCGCTCCATTTGTAACAGTTTGACAGGGAATTAATAAAGAAATGTAGCTCTGATTTGTGGGATCCTTGTGGTATGAATTTTTAGCATTGTTCTTTCCTTTGTGTTCATCTGTTAATTGCTATGTTTGCCTCTCATTCATTCATATCTCTGGTTGAATGCTTTTCAAGATAGATAGGTAGAATCCATTGATTAATTCTTTACCTTGGGAAATCGTTCAACACTCTATGTTTTCTGTTGTTTGAAAAGGATCCATATCCTATGCCCTTTTCATCTTCTCACTAGTCTTACCATCCCATCATTATTTAAACTTAATTGTTAAAATCCTTGCCTACCTTGCCCCATGAAATACCTTGTATCTCTTATTTAATTCCCCAGATTCAAACTGCCCCTTCTATTTCCATACAGCCCTAAAATTGATAAAACATTTCCAAATTATTATACCTAGCCTAAAATTAGTTTACTATTATACTTCATTGAATATTTTTCCCGGAGAGAACCCTCTCCTGACCTTGTAGGGCTAGCTACAAGGCTGAGCGTGGTTTAAGGTTACCCTAATTTTCCATTTTTCAGCCTAAGGTCCAAATTAGGTGCTAACATTTTTGGCGACCATACTGGGGACAAATTTAGCATAAAGAATGATCACCCTAGTAATATCTTCAAATATAAATTCCTGGACTCTGGATGATAAGGTTTAGAGTTTGCTAGGCTAAAATAAAACATTGTAAAGTAGAAATATTACCACACTGGCTTCAAGGAGATACAAAAGGGCCAACCCTGACCCAAATCCTCCCCCTGTGTTTGAGAATCCTAATCTCATTCCAAGAATAGTCAGAATACAAGAGGGATCACTAAGCCCTAGACCTATTTTCAGATTCCATACTTGGCCTAGTGAGTGGTTGTTTGTATAAGACCTTTCTTTTGATGAATGTTTTTAGCTTTCTTTGTTCAAAAGTAAATCTGAAACTGCACTTGATGACACAGTTTTAGATCCAGAATTTTTTGTAGATCTTGAAGTTCAAAGGGCCAATACATAAATTGATGATTATATTTTGAATTCCCCTCAGACATCTATCACTGTAACCAATATCCCAGAGATTTTAGAGTTATCAGAAGAAGCTTTTCCTCCCCTTAATTCATCAACATTCCCATCAGTTTCAGAAGTCAATTCTAAGCTTTCGACTCCTCCATCAACACCTCCCTTGAATCCTAGTAGCACAAACACTGTTGTAAATCCACCTCGAGTCATGGATGCCCGGTATGCACCCCTGGTGTTACCTCAGAACCTGAATTATATGCCTATTGATTATCAAATTAAAATTCCTATTTTTGATGCCACTCAAAGTATCACAGCCCAGTAGCATGTTGATAAGATGAATGAATTTTTTGATCTTCATGAGGTAGAGGCAGAAAATGTAACCACAAGATTGTTTGTCCAAAGCTTTGGAGGTGAAGTTCGAAAATGGTTCAGGGCATTACTAGTAGGCTCTATCCACACTTTGCAAGAGTTACATATACAATTCTTAGAATGGTGGGAGGTAAAGAAAAACCCACTTCAAATCTTGTCTGAATATGAAAATATTAAAAGAAATGTGGGTGAAACTGTATAGGATTATTGTGTGAGATTTAATGCTATATATAACGCTATTTCAGCCAATCTGAAGCCCCCCATGGGGTTAGCTTTGCTCAAGTTTTCAAATGGTTTTGATGCTGATATGGTGTATCAGCTACGAGAAGGAGATCCTACCACACTTGAAGACATGCTGAAGATAGTTGTGAGCGTTGAAGCAAATTTGCTGGCCAGAAGAGCGCAGACAAAAGCTGAAAAGAGAGTAACTGTGAAAGAAGAAGCCTCTCCTTCAGATAGTAATATGGATACTTTGATCCGAACAGTGGAAAAGATGGTTGATCGATTGACTATTTCAGATAGACTTGAAGCACAAATCAGGACTCTGAATTTCAGAGGACATCAACAGCCACAGTTCCGAATTAAACAAAGAGAGTAGAGAGCGCAGGACCAAAATACGCTACAACAACAGATCAGAACTCCATTACATAAAAATTATGTTCAAGGAATGAAGACAGATGACGATGATGATCCTGTGGTTGAAGCCAACCATTTCTTCACAGCCAATGGTGCACCCATCTTTCTCACATAAGATGAAGAATATACAACAATTACAGACATTCGAAAAGATACAGATTTAATATTGGCCAATGATGTAGTGTTAGAAGAA
This sequence comes from Pinus albicaulis, assembly GCA_034641835.2. Lineage (NCBI taxonomy): Eukaryota > Viridiplantae > Streptophyta > Pinopsida > Pinales > Pinaceae > Pinus > Pinus albicaulis. The sequence goes on from CM076572.1 coordinate 772,008,865, forward strand.
GAGTCTGATGATTATCAAAGAGGATACATGAACACTTTATCAGCACAACAGAAACAATATTCTTTGAGGAGCAGAGATGTGCCAATTAATCCCATTCAGAAGAGAAAATAACTGCAATCAAAAAATGATTCTTCAAACACTCAAAGAAAAGGGAAAGAGCCTGCTGATCCTTCTCCCAGCAAGGCACCCTCAGCAAATAACATTGCAAATGAAAAGAACCAGCATAGTATGGCAAAGGAGCAAGTAAAGAAGAAATATCATCCCATCAAAGAGGTAGAAAAAGTTCCTTATTTTAATTTGAAAAATGAAATTTCTAAGCTGAAGGTGTCCATCACTTTGACTGAGTTGGTTAAAAACAGCACTTATAAACATCAGGTGTCTAGAATTTTGCAAATAGACTCTGTGTTAGATATGGTAAATTTTGAAGATGATTATCCTGAACTCATTTTTGGTCCAGCCATAGAAGGTCAGTTTGAAGAAAGTGAAGTCCCTCCCTTTTACCTGAGTCTTAGATTGCATGAGTTCATTCTACACAATGCTATGTTGGACTCCGGAGCCTAACATAACTTGAAGGCCATTATGGAGAAGTTGGGACTTGATATTACCCGCAAATACCATGATTTTTATTCCTTTGACTCTGGTAGGGTCTATTGTATTGGTCTTATCAAAGACTTGGTAGTATCTTTAGACCAAATCCCAGCCAAAAATGTTTTTATGGATGTAGTTGTTGTCGATGTTCCACCAAGTTTTGGAATGCTTTTGTTCAGGTCATGGGGTGCAAAATTGAAAGGGACCATTTAGCTTGATTTCTCTTATGCCACCATTCCCATGTTCGGTCAGTTGAGAAAGCTATATAAGAAGAAGAAAATGAAATACATGATCACTAGCAAAAAGAAGCCAGTTAATCATCCTATTAATGCAGTTCACACAGACTTAAAGTCATTTGTATTATATTCAGATGGTGGTTTGAATGATGAAAATGTTCATTTGGTACAAGTAGATGAAATACCTGAAATTTCAGAAAATTTTACGGAAGTCCTTAAACAAGAAAAAGATAAAGCAGAAAAAATTTCTGAGCTTCCTGCATGCCAATAGCAAAAGGACAGTGAACAACAGAAAGATGCAGAAATTAGTCAAGATAGAGTGGAGAAAGAAGCAAAATTTCAGCATCTAGAAGAAGAAGAAGAAGAAGGCCTTTGGAGCATGGAATTTGATGGAGCTATTGGTAAGGATGGTGCTGGTATAGGAATATGGATTCAGAGCCCTATTTTCCAGCCTGAAAAAATTCCTAGTAATGTTAGAGTATGTGCTTACAAGTTGGCTTTTGACTGCTCTAACAATGAAGCAGAGTATGAAGCTTTCATTGCAAGTTTGAAAATTTTGAAGAAGTTAAATGCAAAGAGGATTTCTATCTATGGAGATTCACAGTTGATAATCAAACAGGAAAAAGGAGAGTATCAAGCAAAGCATCCGCGATCGAGGGCCTACAGAAATGCAGTCCTAGACATCTTGAGGACATTTCCTGAGTACACTTTGATAGCAGTACCCTGAATGCAGAATCTTATTGTAGATTCACTTGCCACTACTGCAAGCAACTTGAAGATTCCAATGAACTCCAACAACAAGTTTGAAATTTATGTCAAACATCGGCCTGCTGTTCCAGATAATTTAAGGTATTAGAAAGTGTTTTGGGATGACAAAGAAATTAATGTTTTTTTGCAGAGTGAAGGGAAATTAAAGGATACTCCCATAGAAGGTGATTATGAGGTCGATGATCAAGAAATCGAAGCAAATCAGATGGACATATTGCAGCTGAAAGATAATGTAATTCCTAGAGGTCTCATACCTTTAGAGGAGCTTTTTGATCATGATGATGTTGGAAAGAAACCAAGCTTGGTGCCTATTGATAAAGGAGTTGAAGACGTTAATATCATAACACCTGACAAGCCTAAGCTTGTGAAGTTATCAAAGGCATTGACCTCTGAGGTAAAGGAACAATATGTTAAATTGCTTTCTGAATTTTCTGATGTGTTTGCATGGGATTATTCAGATTTGAAGGTGTATGACAAAAACATAATTCAGCATACTATTCCCATCAAGCTGGATCAGAAGCCATTTAGACAAAAGATGAGAAGGATCAACCCAAAGTTGCTACCATCTATTGAAAAAGAGGTAAACGGATTGTATAATGTTGGTATCATTGTCCCAATTAGATTTTCTGACTAGATTTCAAATTTGGTCCTGGTACGTAAAAAGACAAGAGAGATAAGGTTGTGCATATATTTCTGAAATCTGAATAAATCATCCTTAAAGAACAACTATCCACTTCCGAAGATGGACCATATTCTGCAGAGAGTAGTTGGAGCATCAAAGATGTCACTACTCGATGGCTACTCAGGCTATAATCAGATATTGGTGCATGAAAAAGACCAAGACAAAACTTCTTTCACAACACCCTGGGGAACTTTCCAGTATGCCAAAATTCCATTTGGATTGAAGAACACTGGAGCTACTTTCCAGCGAGCAATGGATATTGATTTTTCCAATGAAAAGGATGCTTTTCTAGTTGTTTATTTGGATGATATGACAGTGTTTTCTAGTTCTGATGATGAACATTTGCACCACTTGAGAGTTGTATTTCAGCGATGCAGAAAGTTTGGGATTTCTCTTAATCCAAAGAAGAGTCTATTTGCTATGGATGAAGGCAAGCTGCTGGGGCATATCATCTCTAAAGACGGTATCCGCATTAATCCTTCAAGAGTGGAGACAATTCAGCACATAGACCTTCCACGTAACAAAAAGGAGATTCAAGCATTTAATGGTAAGATGAACTTTTTGCACAGATTTATACCCAATTTGGCTAAACATTTAAGAGAAATGACTAACATGTTGAAGAAGGATAGCACTGTCAAATGGAGTGAAGAGGCTATCAAGTCATTAAATCTGGTAAATTTTGCTCTATCCAATGCCCCAGTCTTTATTTGTCCTTACTATACCCAATATTTCATTATATTTTCATTTGCATTGGAGCATACTATGGCTGCGGTTTTGATGCAAAAGAGAGATCAGATTGAAAATCCAATTGCCTTTTTTAGTAGGACTATTCGAGATGTTACCTTGCAGTATAATATCATTGAGAAACAAGCATTGGCATTGAAGGATTTTAGAGTATACATTCTGCATTCACATACCATAGCATATGTTCCTAATGCAGCAGTGAAGGATGTGCTGATGCAAACTGATCCAGAGGGAAGAAGAGGTAAGTGGATAGCAGCAATGTTGGAATATTATTTGGAGATTAAACCCACAAAGTTTATCAAAGGAAAAGGCTTGGAAAAGCTAATGGCCCAATCAAACCTGCGTGCCCTGGATATAAACCTCATAACAACAATGTCAGAGGATGAGGATGAAGGTTTACTTGTTCCAGTTTCAGATATTTTTCTACAATCCTCTTGGTATTCAGACATTGTTTATGTTTGTCAACACCTTTCACCACCTACAGGGATGTCTAAAAGCAAAGGTAGATCGCTGAAACTTGATTCTGCTAAATTCTGTATTTTAAATAATGCTCTTTACTGGAAAGATCTAGGAGGTATTCTGCTTAATTGTTTGGTTGAAGATGAGGCTCAGCAAGTAATACATGAATTTCACAAAGGTGATTGTGGGGGTCATTTGTTTTGGAAAACTACAGCTAACAAAGTATTGAGAGAAGGATATTATTGGCCCACTTTATTTTCAAAATTTGTACAAAACAGTGATGAACTGCCATGAGTGTCAAATTTTCCAAGGGAAAAGGAAACTGCTTCCTCTTCCTTTGAAATCAATTTCAGTAAATGCTCGCTTTCAGCAGTGGGGACTTGATTTCATAGGGGAATCCATCTCGCATCATCAGCACAGCATCGATGGATCTTGACAGGTACAGATTACTTCACCAAATGGATCGAGGTCGTTCCAGCAAGGCAGGCTACGGATACGGTAATCATTAAATTCTTAGAATCAAATATCTTGTCTCATTTTGGTTTCCCTCACAAAATCATAACAGATAATGCAACAAAGTTTAGATCTAAGAAGATGGTGGATTTCTGCGAAAAATACAATTTTGTGTTAGGCTATTCAACAGCTTACTACCCACAAGGCAACGGCCTGGAAAAATCATCAAGTAAATCGCTAATAAACATAATCAAGAAAATGCTGGAGGCAAATAAAAGAAACTGGAATCGAAAGCTCATCAACGTGTTATGGGTAGATAGAGTCTGCAGCAAGAAATCCATAGGTATGTCACCGTTTGAATTGGTTTATGGTACTAATGTTGTTTTACCTACATCGTTTACAGTCCCGGTCATAAAATTATTGCAAGAGGCTGGTAGTGAAGAAGATGACAATCAGTGAAGGATCAATCAAATGATCCACCTTCAACAAACAAGAGAGGAAGTGTCATAGAACGTTATTCAGTTGCAGGAGAAGATAAAGAAGATCTATGACCGTAAGACCAAAGCAGAAAAGTTTCAGTTGGACGATGTAGTGTTGAGATGGGATGCAAGAAATGAGGACAAAGGGAAGCATGGTAAGTTCAAAAACCTGTGGAAAGGACCATACAAGATTTCAGCATACAAGGGACAGAATGCTTTCTTTCTCTTAGAGATGAATGGCCAAGATTTCCCTGGAGGACCAGTGAATGGTAGGCTGTTGAAGCACTACCACCGTTGAAGATAATGGATTGAAATTTATGTTACAATCATTGTATATACCATGTTATTTTTGGTCAGTTTTTAAGTACACAGTCATTGAGGTTTGGGGCCCAAGGTGAAGGCTATAAAACTTGAATGATATGTGTAAGGTTTGTTGGTTTTATTCAAAGTTTTCAGTCACAAGCTTGAGTCAGATTCAGTCTGCATTGTGTCAGTTTTCAATATTTTGACCATTTTTTCCCAATGGATAAGGTTTCTTGGTCTACGATGTTCTTGGCACCTCCAAGGAGCTACCATCCCCATTGGAGCCAATGCTACTGTCAGTCTTGTCATACTGCCATCAGTGATCAAACTTACTCTTTTGCATTTGCATATTAGGAGTCCCATACCATAAATTTCCATCATTCCATTAGGTATGGATCCATTGATGGTAGTGGTCTTTCATCAGTTTTCCCTCATGTGAAACTTGCTGATTCCCCTCTCTATGGTCTTCAGTCATGATTCACTTCCACTCCCAATTCATATTATTAGGTCATAGGATTTCTCTCATTAGGTTCTAGGGTTTCATCATGGTCAAGTTAATGAGTCAAGTGTCAATAAATATTAGCAAGGTCATGAGGAGGTCAAATAAACTCAAAGGCACCATATCAGGAAAGATTAAAGAATTGTTCTATTGAGCCTGATGTAATTTTCACCTCAAAACCATGTTTTGAGGTGAAAACATGGTACTTTTCTTTTATTATCATATTTTATGTAATTTTATGTCTTCATATGTAATAAGTTGAACTTCAAAAGTTGTTATCTCCACCAAGCCACCTCCCTGCCTTTCAGAGGTTATTTCTGCAATATTTTTAGTGGAAACTCCTGTTCTAAGTGTGTCCATCAGAAAGAGCCCGGAAATAGTTTCCCAACAGTATATTACACTCTCAAAACTGACTCCTGGATTGAAAAATATGCCTACGTGAACAAAAGTCCCCAAAGCCTAACCATACCCCACTTTTTTTCATTTAGTCCCTTAAACTTTACAATATCATTTTAAAGTTTTCAATCGCATCCCTTTTCTTCCAACCCAATCGTAAGTCTCCTCCTCTGATCTGATCACAACATTTAAATTGCAACTACCGATTGATCTACCTCCGATAGAAAATTGCGATTGCGATTGACCCTTCCCTGATTACATCTCTGTTGTCGATCCACCCATCTGATCGAATAGCTCACAAGTCGTCGCACCATTGCAATCGGCCATTCCCACAGTTCAACTCCTGCTCCACTCCTCTGCCGATTTTCGATTGCAACTGGCTGGGTCCCACCATAAACCATTCCGCCTTTCCCAAACAAACGTGCTACTTCCTTTGTTAAATGCAATAAATAAATTTTAAAATTTTCTTAAGTTATTTCATCGCATTGCATGTTTTCTCCCCACCATGTTTAAAACTTCCATGCTCCCTTCCTCTGATGCGATTGATCGCATATCGCCCATTTCCATGGCCCTTTCCTTCCACTTCATTCCCCTTCCGATTCTTGATTGCGATTGCGATTCCCCTTTGGGTCCCACCTAAAAGCCCTCTGCCCTTTTCAAAATAAAATTGGTCGTTCTCTGTGTTATGGCGCAAAACTTCATTTTATTTTGTTTTAAAGGACTTTCTTAGATCGCAATGCAAGTTTTCACTACGACATGCTCCCGCTCCTCTCCCACTACGATTTGTGATTGTGATTTCCTCCCGGTCCCACCAAAACCCTTCCACCTTTTCAATGAAAAAAGGGTTTTTCCCTTTGTAAAGCGCAAACCCATTTTTATTTGTTTTATAAATATTTCCCCTCCATCGCACTCGCTTCCTCCTCCCCGCCGATGCAATTGATCGCACATCACCAATCGCAATCGGCAATTTCCATAATGTGTGAACTCGCTCCCTCTCCCGATTACGATTGCTATTCTCCCTGGGCCCACCTCGCTTTTCCTTCGCTATTTTTCAATCAAAAAGGGATTTTTCTTCATTAAAATGGAAAATTCGATTTTCGATGGTTTCAAAGGCATTTTTTCTTCGGCAAAGGGTTTTTCTTCAAAGAGGAAAGACAGAGATATTGGTCAAAGCCAAGAGCTAGATATAAACATGGAGATCATTATAGCACTACATCAGTGATGAAAAAGGGATCTGCTCCTTGGATTTCCTATTTTCATTCATTGGGTGTAATAGTAAAATATTCAAGATGGTCAAATGTATTGTTGCTCCTTCTTTTCAGGGGCAGATCGTTGGTATTCTTCCTATATTCAGATTTCCGTTTATGGGCTGGTGAAACAACTCCTCTTTCTGTGGATCTACTCCCCTCAAAATTCTGTCTATTTAATGTAATTTCTGAGTCATTGTAAAGGGGGAATATAGTGTGGAATAAGTTGGAAATTACTGAGGATGCTCTGCGCTCCATTTGTAATAGTTTGACAGGGAATTAATAAAGAAATGCAGCTTTGATTTGTGGGATCCCTATGGTATGGATTTTTAGCATTTTTCTTTCCTTTGTGTTCATCTGTTAATTGTTATGTTTGCCTCTCATTCATTCATATCTCTGGTTGAATGATTTTCAAGATAGATAGGTAGAATCCATTGATTAATGCTCCGCCTTGGGAAATCATTCAACACTCTATGTTTTCTGCCATTTGAAAAGGATCCATCTCCTATTCATTTTTTAGCTTCTCACTAGTCTTACCATCCCATCATTATTTAAACTTAATTGTTAAAATCCTTGCCTACCTTGGCCCATGAAATACCCTATATCTTTGATTTAATTCCCCAGATTGAAACTGCCCCTTCTGTTTCCATACAACCCTGAAATTTATAAAACATTTCCAAATTATTATACCTAGCCTAAAATCAGTTTACTATTATACTTCATTGAATATTTTTCCCGGAGAGAGCCCTCTCCTAACCTTGTAGGGCTAGCTACAAGGCTGAGCGTGGTTTAAGGTTACCCTGATTTTCCCTTTTTTAGCCTAAGGTCCAAATTAGGTGCTAACAAATTGATCAATAGATATGTGCATTATTCAACCTAGCGCATATTTTCCCAACAATATTTAGAGTTAGACATTGTTTTTTTTTTTTCAATTTCTTATGAAAAATTAGGGGTAAACCAAAATTTTCAAATTTACAAAGCCTATTATTCACACAAAAATAGGAAAATGTTCCGTACTACAATATATCATTTTTTCCTGTATAGGATTACACTTATGGTGGACCTACTTGGACAAATATTTTATAATACCCATTGGTTTGGTAGGGATGATCGCTATTCGTAGGCATAACCTAGCCCATTTCTTGATTTCACTTTTGTTTTATTCACCTGGTCATGTTTCATATAATTTTTATGCATTATTTGGCCTCGGTATATAATTCATTTTCATTTCTAAACATGTCAGTCTCACATTCCAATATTTCACGATTCCAAAGGAATTTCACATATCCCAATGCACAAGATCCTAGGATTCAAAAATAAATAAAGACTCATCATGCTCATAAAAATATGTACTTGTCGTTCCATGTGGAAATTTTGTCAAAAGTTGAAAGCTTCTTGAAAGAGATATTGTAAGTCAATGGTGGCTCTCCCCCTTTTTGTGGTACATGTGGATCAAGGAAGGTATTTTGGGTTCCATACTTGATCGAATGGAACATACTTTACTTCAAAGGTCATCTAAAACAAATTCCATGCAAAACCCATGTGCCCTAATTCTCAAATTGTGCAAGGCATTGGAGATCTATCATTTGGCTCATTATATCAAGAGAACATTCCACATGTGTGATCTTTATTGGACAATTCGAGTGGTTAAATATAGTCGTTAGGGATTAGTTAATGAGTAAATGGTTAGTTACTTAATAAAATTGAAGTCACTAGGAAAAATGGAAGAAAATAATTACAAGTTAAGCAAATGGACCAGTATGACTTCATAAATCTAGTTGTTGGACCTATCAAGAGTAATGTATAAGATATAAAATGAACTCTAAGGGATGTTGGACCAAAGGAAGGTAAGATATAGCTGTTAGAAGGTGTAGTGACTTCTCTTCCAAGAAAAGGAGCCTCTCTTCAATTCAAATCATCCTCCTTCGATGTTTGACATCACTTTATTTATTGGAGGTAAGTTATGGCTCATTTTTAAGCTTGGAAAGGCATTCCCATGCTTCATGGAATTTCCTTGACTTGTAGTATGGGAATGATACTTCATCAAGGCCTATTTTTAAGTTAATAAGAATTATTTGAGGTTTTATTGGAGCTTTTTTTAAGGATTCCACCCCCTTTGGAGTATTTTTATCACTTCTTTTATGAGGGTTTCAAGCTAATGTAAAGTGAATTATTGTAATGACTTACTCTCCAGGTTGTGGATGAAAAGTAAATCATTATTTTTTGTGGAGGGTTTAAAACTCTATCTTAGAAATAAAAACATATAATGCTAGTATCTCAAGTCATTTATGTGTTATGTGATCATAAAAGCCATAATATGAACTTCATTTGCTGCAAACAGCTTTTATTGTGCATTTTTTCTATTCTCTTTCTTCTTGCCTATTGTTAGATATTGTTCTTTCATATGATTTTTTGTAGGTTTTCCAAATTATAAAAAAGTTATTGGATTGATCCATTGAGGAGATAAATATTCGCATGGAATAAAAGGTCTGGGGTATTAGGACTTATCTTCTCTTCGTTGGATTACGACTATCAAAATCTGATTTTTCGACTAGCCCTTATTGAGGGTTTTTCCTTCAGGGAAAAGATTTATCCTAATTCCATAGTTTCTCCATTGGTTGGAGGTGGAAATCACTCCTATTTGAGTTTGGCTATAGTATATTATGTTAGAAAAGAGCGATGACAACTAGTCATAACATCCAAGCTCATTTTTTTGTCCAAAACTACAAGGATGATTTAGAGAGGGTTGTGATCATAATCTAGCACTGGAAGAGGTAATAAGGAAAGAAAAGGTAATATTAATATCACCACCATATTATTTTAATATACATTTATTTTTTCCCAAAAATTTTTTTACGTAAAAATCTAAAAAATCTAAAAACCCAAAAAAAATATTTTATAGCTTGAGCTCAATTTCATATTTTTCAACTAGTTTCATCACTTGGTCACACTTCAATATTATCTAACTAGACCAAGGCACGTAGAGCCTATTTTTCTTGTGTTGGTTGGCTAATTTGAAATAATTCAAGGGGTTGTACAAGGGTTTTACAGGTTTTCAAATTTAATTTGACCCAATAAATTTGTATGGTAAGTGAAACCCTCTCATAAGGGTTTTGATCCTAATAGTACATATCTTTAAATATTATATTTTTCTTCACTTTTTAGCGTCAATTGAACATTTTAGGTGTGAATAATAAATTTCCAACTTGTGAGAAATTATTTTTTTGCATTTAAAAGAAAATATGGATTTTGACTTGGTAGGGATTGAATATTCAAGGGTGATGTTTTATGGATTTGAATTTATTCCATATTACTCATTATTTTCAAGAGATGGGATACTCATTTTGTTGATATTTCATTTATATAACACTCCCACCCAATAATATTACTTTATTTGAGCATTTATAGGTTTGTATGTGGCCCCAAAAGGGGGTCTAACTTGCTAGTTTATGCATTTTTTGCATTTTTGTAGGTCTGAAGCACCAGAAAAATAAGCTAATTTATTTATATTAGCCACATACCGAGGTCCTCAGTGAATATTTTCATCTCAATATTGGTAAGGGCTCTCAACATTCAATTATTGTGCCATTTTTAGGTTTATTTATCATTATTAGAGTGCCTTTCACTTGTTGGCCTGCATTTTTTGCAGTATATTTTTAGTTTTATGTTGGAAAGAAATCTAAAATTACCTCTTGGGATTCGTCACCCTAGATTTATTGTAAGACATCAATTTAATAGCTTGTGCTGGAATGTAATTTAGTGTAGAGAAGCTTCCCTTGGCTTTGTAGGACTTGGCATAAAGAGTGGGGACTTGTGCTGAGATGACAGTGGGAAATTTTCCTATGTGGTGCCATCTTACCATCTTCTAATGACCTCAGTGAGATTTCTAGTTTGGGAGTAAAAAACTATCTAGACAAATACCAATAAGGTCAATCCTTGTTAGACATGAGGTAGCCTAGCACTAATTCCTATGGGTCCCAAGGTATGAGTATAATGCTTCCATTGTAAATGAATGTCCTAATTAAGGACAATAATATAAAAATTGACAGAAAATAATAGAAAAATTACAATTAATTCCCAATGATGAAATAATTTTTTAAATGAGAGGTGAGCATAGTTAAGGTTTGCAATCACCAAGGTATTGAACATCTATATTGACACCTAGAGTAAGATATGTTATATTCAATAGGGAAAGATATATTGGAATGACATTTATGAAAATTTTCTCCAACTAGCACGAGTAACATATGTGGAAAACAAAAATAAGTAACTAATGTGATGGAAATTTAAAATACAAACTCTCAACTTTAATTAACTTCTTCAGACTCATACATAATACATGATTGAGAAGACAAGGGATAGAGGATGAAAATTTGGATCCCAAAATAAGATTTTATAACATGAAATATTTGAGTGAAAAATACATTAGAACAAGACCCATGAATTCATTGTAATGAATTGATATTTTGATCCAACAAAAGAAAAGGAATGGCTCAATAAATTGAGAAACCACCATCTCAAATAGAAAATTAATGGCCTACAAACACCCCCACAACTCCATTTGACCAACATCGAAGCATATTCTGAATAAAAAATAAGAATTCACTTGGAAAATTGAACTTTGACTTAAAGGAAAGAAAAGGGAACAATTGAATTGACTTATTCAAGTAACATGAATTTTCTCTTTCTTTGTGTGTTTTTGTTGCTTCGTTCAAGCCACTCAAGGGAATACATCTAATCTATGATTATCAACAATTTCAAACAAGTAGTGGTACAACCATGCATATAAGTGATGGATCTTATGTGGTTGATCAACATAGTCATATCTCTAGGGAATCCGACCTTGAAATTTGTTGAGATAGAAATAAGTCTTCGCATACCTAATTTCAAACAACCAAGTTCCTCTACTAGCTTAAATATCGAACATGATTGGTCACTAGCGAGTAATAAGAAAATAGGAAAACTACAAATTTTTTTCACTACACCTTGAAATACCTCTAGCATCCTCATTTCAACTAGATCATGATATAATCTGTGTATAATCCTAAGGATCATAGTGAATAACACAAGTTAGCTATGAGATCATTATCATACTATGACTAAACTCATTTTCATTTGAATGGAAAGATATTATTTAAGTGGAAATGGTATCTTAGTACGATGTTCATCTTGAACCAACTCATTTATATAAATGAGAAAATAAGTCACACTAATCACAATCCTCATGATCAATCCATTACACCTTTAAATCTACCATACATACTAGGAAAAGTTAAAAAATCAAGATGGAAACCTTCTTTCTCCTATCTCATTCTTAATGTCATCAATAGGATCCCTAAGATGTTGGCATCAATCAAAGACCCAAGATACATAAATTGTATCATAATCCTCTTCATATTTGTCACAATCATAACGTTCAGTAGATTTTAATAATATTTGCATATAGTTCTATTTGAGTAGACAACATCATAGAAAAAATAAAAAATCCTCTTATCAATCAAATTCCTTGGCTTTCCACTGTTCATCACATGGTTCCTCTCCTATATTGTTCAACTAGGTCAATAGAATATCTTGAATATGAGAAATGATTAGAGTAAAAAAAAGTGTTGAAATAAACATGGGTTAAAAAACCATTACGAAATCATAAAATTCTTCCTATTTCTTGAAAATAACAACCACTACTATTACCTCCTCATTGTTGGAACAATCACCATAAACTTGAATTGGAAGCTTGATGTTATACTATAAAAGTAATTCATTTTCAACTTCGACACAAATATTGAGGGATATCATTGTTTTAGGCATTAGAGAGTGTTCATCATCAAAGAAATCACGACACAATAGAGACAACTTTATTCATAAAAGATATCTCATTAACCATTTCATCATTTTCAATTTTGACACAACTATTGAGGGATATCATTGTTCCAGGCATTAGAGAGTACTCATCATGAAATAAATCATGACATAATAAAGAAAATTTTATTCATAAAATAGATCTCATTAACCATTTCATCCATGGAAAGGAATTAGAGAGTGTTCATCATCAAAGAAATCACAACATGATAGAGACAAATTTATTCATAAAAGAGGTCTCATTAACCATTTCATCCTTTTTAATTTTAGTCAATTATCTTTGAAGTAGGCCCAGATAGTGGAAATAACCTAACCAACCCAATTATTATCCCACAAATGATTGAAGGAAACAACATTATCTTCATAAACATAATCATCTTCACTAAGGCCCTTAAACTTGTTTATAATCTCTCCTTGCAACTCTACCCAACATGTAATAGATGATGGAGATAAATTGTAAAATAATCATGTGAGGTTGTTGTGAATCAATCTCATAAACACTTTCATCAAGAAATTTTCATGCCCCATATCAAAATAATCAAAAAAATTATTAAAATTTATGAGAGGTTGGAAAATAAATTTTCTGTAATAAAAGGCAATCACAGTTTCCATTTAGGAATTGAACACGACACAATGAGCAATGGATAATATTGTTGTGAGTATATTTGGGGTGCATTGTAGATCCAAAACAAACCATGACAAGTTGGAAAAACCGTTTAAACCTAGTTTTCATGGACATGGAAGTGCAACATTGTGGAGCTCCATCATTTGTTCTCTGCCACTTACACTACCTCCATAGCCCTCTTGTAATTTAAATAATTATTGTCATATTTTTATTTGTGGGATACAAAAATTGATCAATATCAAATTGTAAAGTGAATTGTCCATGTCTTCATCACTCGATAATTAAATTATTTGTTCAATTATGTTGAACTTATCTTGATTGTAAATTTTGGGAATATTTTGAAATTGTATGGAAAACAATGAGATCATTTTTCTGGCCTTGTTACTTTCCATCAATTTCTAAAATAACTTCAACACAATTGAACAAACTAAAAAAAAACAAATGAGTGCAAGATATAGTCCTCTAATAACTTTAGATCATGACTTAAGACACATGCACATAGAACTCAATATTCATAGCTCATATTCAAATATTTCCTTTTTTGAGTGCCATGTAAAGGAACAACACACATCCCAGTTCCATGCTCTTTTACATCTTCAGGGGGGATATTCAATGCAAACAAAATTGGCCCATATCATACCTCAATAGTGGAGACTCGAAGGATAGATCCCCAGAGTAAGTTGCAACCATGCTTGGAATTATCTGGAATATATAACCCTATGCATAGGCCAAATATATCATTAAAGTTTGAAGCAAGTGTGCGCTGGCGCTCAACAGAAAGATAATCCTTCTGATAGATTTGAAGTAGGCACTTGAATTGAGGAGAAATAAATGTTGCAATTGTATGCCATACATCTCAAAGAGAGAATAATTCTCTAGAAATATACCCATAAATAAAGGATTGATGTCCAAACCACCACTATAAGCAACTTGTAAAATATGGTCAAACATTCCACCAAGATAACACAACCCCATATTTGTAGGCTTGACAACTATTCTATTGCATATTCCAGAATAAATTCATATTTATTAATTTGAGATCAAATTTAAAAGATAGCATAACCCCATATCTATAGCCTTGATAGTCATTCTATTACAAATTCCATAGTAACTTCATATTTATTAATTTGAGATAAAATTTAATTGCAAAATTTGAAATATTTTAAAAATATGATGAAGTTAAGTGAAACACTGAACTCTACTACTGTTTACCATTAATAGGATTTTATAAATATTCTTAAATCTACATTTTACTTTGTTCATAAATCCACAATCAAAATTAAACTAATTTATTTATAAACCCTATAAATTAATATTCAAAACTAGCATAATCTCAATAACACAATAACGCCATGCTATCATCAAGATTACTTAAATGTGAGGTCAGTCACTAAAGTGTACATCTAGATGTTGCATAATCATAAGAACACAATAACACCATTGGTATCATCAAGATTACTTAGATGTGAGGCCAATCACTAAAGTGTACATCTAGATGTTGAAACAAAAGAAATCCAAACAATGGTTGAAAAAGTCTCAACCACTATTACAAAATGGGAATGCTTATTTTGATTGCAATTCCTATAATGTTCTATTCATTAATTTTTAAAATATTTCTAGAATTTACAATTCAAAAAATTATGAAACAATCATTCATAAAACAATTATTTTCCTTACCTCTGATGTCACCTTGTCGTGGAACAAAAGAGACATATTACTTGGTGGGCAATGACACTTGCAACATTCATAATGTATAAAATCCACAAAAATAATGCACGAAACTAAATAAATATAAATGACATTTAATGTAGATTAAGAAGATCCACCACGTGCATGAAACGAAATAAATATATATTATACATAATGCAGTTTAATATGATCTAATTTGGAAGGCCCAAGGGTTAGATTAGTTAGTCGAGTTTCGTTTGTTAAGTACCTCACCAATTGGGAGGTCACAAAGTCATATCTCCTCGATGCCCTTGGGGTTAGGCCATGCTTATTTTGTTGGCGGGTTGATCCCTTCGGGTTGCTATGCCTAGATTTTCTCGTGGATGTAGCGACAACCTAATGTTCGTGAACCACCCTAAAAAAATGGGATATGATTTGGTTTCATTACTAATGATAGCATATACAAAACGAGTATAAGTGTCTCCCTTGTTCAACATGGCAAAGGAGCAATTTTTTTTCTAGTTTTCTTAATATTTTTTTTTATTATTTATTTATTTATTTTTTCTATTGATTGATGTGTTTCTTTTTAATAGTTATGTTAATAAGTGTGTTTATTTTAAAATAATACTTTTAAAATTTTAATTTAATTATTATTAATTAATAAATAAATGATATATAATTAACTTATAAGGAACATTAATGGAATATTTTTAATAATAAATAATATAGAAAGTTGAGATTTATCTCAAAGGTAATTATGCTCTTTTTGCTTTTCAATTTGATTAAAAAAATGTTAGGAAAATATATATATATATATATATATATATATATATATATATATATATATATATATATATATATATATGAAAATGAGTTGTGATTTTTTTTAGCATGTGGTATTGAGAACCCATGATATTATAACAAAATCTATTTATAATTTCGGAATATTCATGGTAAAGTGAGGGTGAATCTCCAAGATTCTTATATGTTTAACTCATGTAGTATTGAAACCATATATAAACGTCCGTAAGCATCAATCCATGTTAAGCATCAAAACACTTCATTATACATTTCAAAATTAAGAAAATCATAAAATTAAATAAATTATAACCTTTTTTTTAATTATTATCATTATTAATTATAAAAAAGAATTAATATATAAATTAAACACACACACACACACACATATAAGTATAGATTCAACCCCACATTACTATAGAGATTCTTAATCTCTAAATAGGCTTTATTACAATACCATGAGCCAATATCAGGGTTTATCACTGATCAAATTGTAGAAATTATACAACATGCATGTATATCTTGGATTGACCCGATCTAATTGCTTCTAAAAATATTTTGCAGAATTAAAAGCACAATCGAAAATCACATGAAGTAAAGAAGAATCAAATCACACACAACACAAATAATTTCCCAAGGAAAGCTTATAGCTAAAAACCCCACCATATTCTATTGTATATTCAACATGGATCATGAAACAATTACATACAAAAATATCTTCACAAGAGCCCTCCAATACTCAGCTAATTGTCTCACACTGTCATACAAAAAATGACCAATACTTAGCCAATTTATTGCTTCCAGACAACCTGCCTTGCTTGCGCAATCCCTGATGAATGCAATCCCTAAAAGATAGGAATTCTTTCCTTCCTTGACTATGCAAGTATCATGGGCACACCAATGGGTGTTTGGTTGCATGTGTGCAACCCAATAATCCTACAACTGGTATTCAACTTCCCTTTCACCTAGAACTCAACTAGGTCTCCACTAGATCTGACATGCATGCAACTAATAATAGTAAATCCTCAGTTGCATGTGAGATCACTGATTGTGAATTAATTAATATTTAATTCACTTGATCTCTCACTAGTGTATCTTCAGTCACAACTAGCACAACTAAGTTTAACTCACTTAACTAAGTTAAACATATTACAACCTGCATTAACTAATGCACCACTGCACTTCGAACTCTGTTACAACTAGAATTACTCTGCATGCCTCACCAACTATCTCTAACTCGAAATCCACTAGCTAACTAAGTTTATCACTCTCAGTTAACTATTTCAAGTCATCATTGAGAATATATTACAGTTTATTATCCACCTTAATTAAGGGATAATTAAAATAGACATGCACCCAAAAATATCACTATGGGCCCGACCCTATTGTAGGTGCTTAATGCACTAGGCGTGGGTGCTGAAATTTTTTTGGTTGAATCTCAACACTCCCTCTCAACAAGAAAGGGATTATCCTTCACCCCGATCTTGTCTCTATGGTATTCGAATTTTCTCCTGGTGAGCACCTTCCTCAGAATATCTGCATCCTGATCTTCTGTGGGAATGTACTTAAGCATCATTATCTTTCTATGCACACAATCTTTGAGATGATAGTACCAGATATCTATATGTTTGGACCTCTCATGAAACACATGATTAATCTATAGTTTAATGCAACTATGACTATCACAATGATCATTGTCGGATCCATCTGAGAACCAAACAAACCAACCAAGATCTTTCTCATACAGATAGCCTCACATGCATCTTGACTTGTTTCCATGTATTATGATTCCGATGAACTGAGTGCCACAGATCATTATTTCCTACTGTACTAGGAAACTGTTGTCAATCCTATGATAAAGATTCCTCCTGATGTGCTCTTTCTATCTGATGGACTGCCCGCCCAATCTGCATATGTGAAGCCTTGAAGGTTCACTCCCTCTGTCTGTCTGTACCATAGACCATACTCTGATTTTCCGCTCAGGTATCTCAAGACATGCTTATAGAAATTTTAATACAATTATGTATTGATTTGATTCTCCTGATCTAACATTTATATGCCACTGTTAAATACAGAATCCTTCTACTTAAATCTTTGTGGAAATTTAATCACCAAGTGCAAACACATGAAGAAATATCAATCACACATAACACAGATGTTTTTACAGGGAAAGAATAAAGCTAAAAACCCCATTATCATATATTATGTATATATCATGGATCATGAAACAATCTCATACAAAAATCTAATCGAAGAGCTCTCAGTACAATATACAATTGTCTCACACTATCATACAAAAATATACATGCGCCAATTTACTACCTCCTGACAGCCTGCCTCCACTGTGCAATCCCTGCTGCTCACAATCCCTGAATGAATTTGATATTGCCTTGCCTTGAATGCACAATCCTAATTGACATCTCCAATGCATGTTTGGTTGCAAGTGTGCACCCACTAATGTCACAACTTATAGTCAAAATATCCCTTTCAGCTATCTCTCAACTGGGTCTCCACTGGATCTGACATGCATGTAGTTAGTAGTATTAAATCTTCAGTTTCATCTGAGATCACTCCGTGTGGATTAATTTAATATTTAATTCATTGATCTCTCACTAGTGTATCTTTAGTTACAACTAGTTACAACTATCACAACTGAGTTTAACTCGCTTAACTGAGTTAACTACTTTACAACTCACATAAATGCACATCCAACTCTATTACAACTTTGTATCACTCGGTTACAACGAAGTCCACTTGCATGTCCCACCAACCAACCTTAGAACTTGAAATTACTTCAGTCAACTGGTTTGCACATCAGTTAACTGAAATCAAGTGCTTCAAGAGAATATATTATTATTTATTATCTAATTATTATTAAGAGATAATAGTAATCAACATGCATTCTATTTTTAGACATTCAATCTACGAACCAACTTTGCACATGCATTCAAAAAATAGATGCCCATCCATAAATATAATTTTCTCAACCATCTATAAATAGACTCTCACTATAAATAGAATTTTCTCACCATTCTAAAAATAGACATACACCTAAAAGTAGCCTGTGGGCCCCACCTAGTGTAGGTGCTTAATTTTCACTAGGATCATCATCTTGTTGAATCTCAACACTCCCTCTCAACAAGAAAGGGATTATCCTTCACCTCGATACTGTCTCTATGGTATTCAAATTTTCTCCTAGTGAGTGCCTTCGTCAGAATATCTGCATGCTGATCTTCCGTAGGAATGTACTGAAGCAACATGATCTTCCACTGCACATAATATCTGATATGATGATACCGGATATCTATATGCTTAGATATATCATGAAACACAGGATTAATCGAGATTTTAATGCAACTTTGATTATCACAATGAATCACTGTAGGAACTAAATGAGAACCAAACAAACTGACTAGGATCTTCCTCATCTAGATAGCCTCACATGCAGCTTGACTTACTCCCATGTATTTCGCTTCCACTGAACTGAGTTCCATGAATCTCTATTTCCTTCTGTACCAAGTAACAGTTGTAGATCAGATACTGAAGACCCCTCCTGATGTTCTCTTTCTGTCCGTTGGGTTGCCTGCCCAATATGCATCTATGAAGCCATGCAAATTCACCTCATCTGTTTGCCTATACCATAAGCTATACTCAGATGTGCCCCTGAGATATCTCAAGACATGCTTGCCCGCCTTCCAAAAGAGCTTGGTAGGCTTAACTATCGCTTGACTAAGTTGGTTCACCGCATAGCATATGTCCGGTCTTGTATTAACTAAATACATGAGTGAACCCACCAACTATCGATAGACAGTAGCATCCACTACCTCTCTAGATATAACATCCTCTTTCCTCCAGTTTCCTGGAAGAGGAGTATTCATGGGTTTGCAGCCCTCCATGTGAAACTTACAGAGTATCTCCCTTACATACTTTCCTTGAGACACAAAAATTTCACCTTCTCGCTGCCATATTTTCAATCCAAGGAAATAGTGAAGGAGGCCCATATCCTTCATCTCGAACTCCTTTGCAAGGTCCTCCTTGCATGAATGTATCAACTGGTCATCACTAGTCAGTATTAAATCATCAACATAAAGAACAATGATTAAAATCTTACCCTACACCACAATCTGGTATAGGTTTGCACCCACCTCACTCTTGGTGAAGCCAAGTCCGATGAAATAGTTTTCGATCCAAGTGTACCAAGCAAGGGGTGCTTGCTTCATCCCATACAACGCTCTTTTGAGTCTACACACATGCGAATCATTGCTAAAGATCTCAAATCCTTCAAGATTCTCAATGTAAACTTCTTCCTCAATGATCCCATTAAGGAACACAGTCTTCACATCCATTTGATGAATGTTCCAACCCACCTATGCTGAGAGAGAAAGGATGGTCCTTATGGAAGAATAATGTGCGAAAGGTGCAAAGGTTTCTTCATAATATATCTAATCCAGGGTAAAATCTTGATACCCTTAACCAAGACCTTTTACTTCAGCTGATAAATAGAATTGCATTTAATTACGATGTTAAAGAACATAAATGAACAATTGTAGTTGTAAATAAGAGGAACATAAATGAACAAGATCAACAATCATAAGAACACGTCATTTGATGATGGATTTCGTCCAGGAGGGACTACATCTCCAGGCCTCGGTGTCAAGATGGTGTAGGCCGCTGCATTATGTGTTGTAAGAAGAATATGTACATGGATGTTCTTTCCTATGACATACAAGGAAAAAAATTCCCCTCACGCAGGAGTGGCTTGACTTATTTAAGAGATGTTCCACTGTAGAACTCTCATACATAAAGAAAGACTCCTATCAGTATGACCATAGCTGACATGTAGCAAATAAGAGTATCCCGCCAATCCTAGAAAACAAGGGATCTCGACAATACACATATGAAATTGAGCATCCTGCCAATCTGGCATAAAAGGGACTCATACATGGCGCAAATCCATAGCTGAAAGTACATCAATAACAACACAAAGAAAGAACCCATGACTCATGTATCAACTGGTATATGCAAGACATAATGCATCTCAACGAGAAATAAATAAAGAAGTACATGGAATCCACATCATATACCTCATGCTACCATTTGCTGAAGGCTGAGCAGCTCTGCAGCTGAATCTGAAAAACACCATCAATCTTGTGGCGTCGAAAAAGGTGAAAACGACTGCTCACATGTGGAAATCTGACACTGACATAACCCACTTCCAAAAGTGGCTGAAAATTGAAAACTCAGATGAAGAAACTGAGCACGCCATCAGACTCGTGGCATTGAGTAGTGCATAAATGACATAAAATTTGTCCCATTTGGACAAAGTCAAAATATCGCCCTCTTGAAATTTGGCCTCAATCAAGGTTCTGCCTGCCTCTTTTCTGGCTCATGGTTCCACATGACCTGCAATAAAAAAAAATCATAAAATCTCGATCTACGTGCGCGCACTCCGCTGCTCCATCTTTCTCCTCCTTGGCCCCTGCGCACTTGCAGAAATCTGAGTTTAAATAAGTTTTCTGGGTGGAATTTACCAAGGAATATGTTTGGCTTAGTGGTTAGGATCCACATTATGAGGGAGGAGGTCAGGTGGTAAAATCTCGCCCCCTCCGTATGAAATCAAAATATGTTTAAATAAATCCACATTTACTTTTCTTTTGAACCATTCGCATTTAAATTTAAATTTTAAGTTGGTTGGTTGGGGTCGCCCACCCCATGATCTCCGCCGGCACACATATATGTTGGAGGTTTTGTTTGGTGATTCCGCATATGGTGGTGGCTCCTATTACATATAGAGGTTGCCACGTGGGCGGGGCCGGCGGGGTCGGACGCGGGTTCAACTCCCACCAGCCTCAAATATATGTTATATAACACATATATATAGTGTATATGGGTTGCTCGGGTGCGTGGGGTCTGGCAGGGGTCATGGCCCATCGGCCCAATTTTTTTTAATATATTTTTTTTGTTATATAAACAAATCGGACATTTTGAAAAATCCGAAATTTGATTGAAGGAGGAAAATTAACTAGGCGAAAATTTTGCCCGGAATCTGGCCCGAGTTGGTCGGAATCCAGTGGCCTGGTTTGGTCCAAATTGTATCCTCCTTAAGGCTGCCCAGTCACCAAGTCAACCCAAAAATTTGACTGCTCGTAACTCCATACAGACTCGGAATTGAGTGCCATCTGCGCCGTTGGAATTAGAAAGACGAGATCTGCAACATGAACATGGTTTGAGATATTTTTGAACACTTTGATTTTTTAGCCCTCTGTGCTGAGCCACTTGTACTTGTACTTGTTTAATCCACCTGGATCAATACTCCCCACTGAGGAGCTTTTTGTCCTCCAAAAGCATCAAAATTTACCTATCATCAACTGTTTGCAAATGTCATTGAAAGGCGCATCCCCACATGACTCCTTCACCTGGCATACTTCGGAATCAAGATGCAAAGCCATCATATACAACTGCTATAATGCGATGTCTAAAAAGGCACATCCCTTGAAGACTCCTTCACCTCTCGCACTTTCGAATCAAGATGCAAAGCCAACACTTGCAACTGCGGAAATGCAAATGTCTAAAAAGGCACATCCCTTGAAGACTCCTTCACCTCATGTACTTTGAACTCAAGATGTAAAGCCAACACCTGCAACTGTAGAAATAAAAATGTCTGAAAAGAAACATCCCTTGAAGACTCCTTCACTTTTGTCCTTCAGAATCAGAATGCCAACACCTGCCTAAGCTGCAACGAACATTACATTCTCAATGTGACCAACAATGACCCAAATATTTCCATACTTGCCACGAGTTTACAAAATGTACTCGGTGGTCAAGCTTACAGCAAAAATGGAAATCATACCTCAACAAAATTACAAGACCAAACCTCATCGTCGCATTTCGAAGTGATGGAAAAAATCCTTATCACTTTTACATGAAAGAGATATAACACATGACTTATAAAACAAGGCCAAAAAAATGTCATGGTCGCTTAAACGAGTGATGGAAACACATCATCACTTTCATAATAAAAATGCGACAAATGACTTACAAGCATGGCCATGAAAAGCTTAACATCTCTAGAAAAAATAATATAGAAGAACCACTTATAATTTATTAAAGCGAGTGGATCATTTCGCTATGGAAAACTTGATTGTCGATCAGCTCTTTCGACTGGTGTATGCACGGGTGCTTTTGCTTTATGACACTGCTCTGGATGAAGTTTCCAGCATGTGGCTCTTTGGTCGCCACCTCGGTCGCAATAGGTGCAAAATTTCTTTTTCCTCCAAACCTGCTTAACTGATTTCTTTTCCTATTGGGGAGAAGGCTTTTTGTGCCTCTTCCTCCTTTGTGCTGCCATCCTCTTCCAACACTCAGAAATCACATGGTTATTTAAACCACAAAAATAACAAGTTTTACGATGCCATATTTTATGACCGTGGTTATCAAAATTCTTATAGTCAAAATGCACTCTGTAATAATGAGACTTAGTATACCTTCTAGGGTGGTCTTTGGTGCGATCATGATGATGGGAGCTCGACTCAGTTCCTTCACTGCAACGTGCACTGCCATGGAACGATGGAGAAGTGTCCCTATCATTCCTCTTCCTTGGAGAACTCATCATTATCTGTTTTCCCTTGATTTCCTTCAAACATCCTTCGCCAGTGTACCCCAAAACTTCATAACAAAGTCATTGCACAACCTCCAATGGTTTGGTTATGCCTTGGCCACGAATGTCAAGTCCTCCTCCTCTGTACCCCATTTTGGTGAGGAGTCTCATGCCGATACCTATGATGGGTATCTGCACACTTCCAACTGAAATTATATCATGTGAAGAAACTGAAGCAAAATCAAAACTGTTTACCTTAGGTGTTGGTTGCGAAACAGATTAAGAAATATGTTGTAAGCCCTCGTTGCTCTTCACTTCCGTCAATGCCTCTAAAATGGCTTGTAGTTGAAGTTGCAACTGCTACATCTCCTCCTTCTCTTTCTGTAGGAATTATTTTAAGGCATCATGATCTCTCTGAAGAGTTTCGTTGTTGCATTTCAAATCTTCCCACGCCTATTTCATGGCTTGCAACTGAAGTTGCAACTACTTCTTCTCCTCCTTCTCTTCATGTAGGAACACCTTCAAGGCATCATGATCTGCTTGTAGAATTTCATTGTTGTGCTTCCAATCTTCCCACGATTCTGTTGTGGCTTGCAACTGAAGCTGCAATTGTTGTTTGTCCTCCTTCTCTTTATGTAGGAGGGTATTCAATTCTTCGTTCTCTGCTACTTGTTTTTCGTAAGCCTCGTACAATATGTCCGCTTTCTCGGATACCCTAAGCATGGTTTCATACATGCCCTTGACACTGTCCATGGCTCAACTAAACGAATGTCCAATGTTCACGCCTCAATCCAATCAGCAAGAATACCTTCTCTGATACCACTTGATCCAGGGTAAAATCTTGATACCCTTAACCAAGACCTTTTACTTCAACTGATAAATAGAATTGCATTTAATTAAGACGTTAAAGAACATAAATGAACAATTGTAGTTGTAAATAAGAGGAACATAAATGAACAAGATTAGAAATCATAAGAACACGTCGTTTGATGACAGAGTTCGTCTAGGAGGGACTACATCTCCAGGCCTCGGTGTCAAGATGGTGTAGGCCACTGCATTATGTGTTGTAAGAAGAAGATGTACATGGATGTGCTTTCCTATGACATACAAGGAAAAAAATTTCCCTCACGCAGGAGTGGCTTGACTTCTTTAAGAGATGCTCCACTGTAGAACTCTCATACATAAAGAAAGACTCCTATCAGTATGACCATAGCTGACATGTAGCAAATAAGAATATCCCGCCAATCCTAGGAAACAAGGGATCTCGACAATACACATATGAAATTGAGCATCCCGCCAATCTGGCATAAAAGGGACTCATACATGATGCAAATCCATAGCTGAAAGTACATCAATAACAACACAAAGCAAGATCCCACGACTCATGTATCAACTGGGATCTACAATACATAATGCATCTCAATGAGAAATAAATAAAGAAGTACATGGAATCCACATCATATACCTCATGCTGCCATTTGCTAAAGGCTAAGCAGCTCTGCGGCTGAATCTGAAAACACCGTCAATCTTGTGGCATCGAAAAAGGTGAAAACGACTGCTCACATGTGGAAATCTGACACCGACATAACCCACTTCCAAAAGTGGCTAAAAAATTGAAAACTCAGATGAAGAAACTGAGCACGCCATCAGACTCGTGGCGTCGAGTAGTGCGGAAATGACATAAAATTTATCCCATTTGGACAAAGTCAACATTTCACCCTCTTGAAATTTCGCCTCAATCAAGGTTCTGCCTGCCTCTTTTCTGGCTCATGGTTCCACATGACCTGCAATAAAAAAATCATAAAATCTCGATCTGCGTGTGCGCACTCCGCTGCTCCATCTTTCTCCTCCTTGGCCCCTGTGCACTTGCAGAAATTTGAGTTTAAACAAGTTTTCTGGGCGGACTTTACCAAGGAATATGTTTGGCTTAGTGGTTAGGATCCACATTATGAGGGAGGAGGTCGGGTGGTCAAATCCCTCCCCCTCCATATGAAATCAAAATCTATTTAAAGAAATCCGTATTTAATTTTCTTTTGAACCGTTCGCATTTAAATTTAAATTTTAAGTTGGTTGGTTGGGGTTGGGCCTGCCTTGGGCGGCCCACCCCATGATCTTCGCTGGCACACATATACGTTGGAGGGTTTGTTTGGTGGTTCCGCATATGGTGGTGGCTCCTAATACATAGAGAGGCTGCCACGTGGGCGGGGCCGATGGGGTCGGTCGCAAGTTCAACTCCCGCCCGCCTCAAATATATGTTATATAACACATATATATAATGTATATGGGTTGCCCAGTTGCATGGGGTCTGGCAGGGGTCATGGCCCGCCAGCCCAATTTTTTTTAATATATTTTTTTTGTTATATAAACAAACTGGACTTTTTGAAAAATCCAAAATTTGACCGAAGGAGGAAAATTAACTAGGAAACAATTTCGCCCGGAATCTGGCCCGAGTTGGTCAGAATCTGGAGGCCTGGTTTGGTCCAAATTGTGTCCTCCTTAAGGCTACCCAATCACCAAGTCAACCCAAAATTTTGACTGCTCGTAACTCCTTCATATAGACTTGGAATTGAGTGTCGCCTGTGCCGTTGGAATCAAAAAGACGAGATCTACAACATGAACATGGTTTGAGATATTTTTGAACACTTTGATTTTTGAGCCCTCTGTGCTGAGCCACTTGTACTTGTACTTGTTTAATCCACCTGGATCAATATCCCATTGATCTTTGAGAAGCCTCATGCCACAAATCTGGCCTTGTATTTCTCAACACTCCCATCAGCAGCTTTCTTTACCTTGTAGATCCATCTCGAACCCACCACTGATTTATCAATCGGCCTTAGAACAATTTCCCAAGCATTGTTTCTGACAATGGATTCATACTCCTCCACCATTGCATCTACCCATGTGGGCTCCTATACTTCTTCCTGAAAGGAAGATGGCTCAGTCACAATACATTTTCTCAAGAGAGCCATGTATCCAGTGAATCAGTCAGGATACTGTCTCTGTCTGCATTGTGAAGTATGGAATCCTACATTCTGTGCCGCATCAAGCTTCAGCCTCTCAGCTTTTGTGGTATGCCTTCTGCCAGTTATGATGTTTGGCTCTACGTGAGTGGACTCTTCCACTCCATGAACCTCCTCTTGTGGCTGATCCACATCTAGAGACTCATCTTTGGGAACCAAAATTTCCTCCTCTGCATGTAAGTATAGCTCCCTCTCAAGTGAAAACTTCATGGCTTTCTCCTCATTGAATTTTATATCACGTCGCACCACAATCATTAGACTGTTTGGAAAATACACACGATAATTATGGGGTGTTTCTGTGTACCCCAAAAATATCCCAACTTCAGCAATCCGCTCTAGCTTCTTCCTGGCGTTCTTGGTCACATGCACATAAATAGATAAGACAAAAATCTTAAAGTGACAAACATCTAGTTTCTTACCAGTAAAAGCTTCTTCAGGTGTACTCATGCCAAGTACTCTATGAGGACAACGATTTTTCACATAAACCGCATTGTTGCATGCTTCCGCTGACAAGTGCATTGGTAGGCCCTGATCATGTAGCATAGCTCGTGTAGCACCCATGATAGTTCTATTATTCCTCTCCACGACCCCATGTTGCCGCAGGGTATGAGGCGCTATGAGTTCTCTTCGAATTCCTTCTTTTCTACAAAATTCTTTGAATTCGTTCAAGATATATTCACCACCATTATCGCTCCATAGAGCCTTCACTTGATTCCCCGACTCTTTCTCCACCAATGCATTAAACTCATAGAACTTTGAGAATGTTTGATCCTTCTTCTGCATGAAGAAGATCCAGCATCTACGAGAAAAGTCATCAACAAAAATAACATAATACCTGTGTTTTTCTATTGAAGCAACCAAGAATGGTCCACACATGTTTGTGTGAACTCTTTCCAAGATCACTGAAGCACGGTTCTCCTTTTCATTAAAGCTGGAATTTACAAAATTTCTCATAGTACATCCCTTGCACTAATACAACTATGCAAGTGTACCCTTGGGAAGTCCAGTATAAATCTGCTGCAAAATTTTCAGGGCGTCATGGTGAAGATGGCCCAATCGCCTGTGCCATAATTCGCCCTCATCTCGGCTCACCACTTCTTCTTATTTGCCCACCATTGCAGCGCAGCCATCTACCTCCAGCTTGTAGAGATTCTTGACTCGAATCCCTATCCTCTTGGCTTGACCCGTTGTTTTATGTCGCAAGAAATATTTTCCATCATTGAAAACAATGTCATAACCTCTGTCCTCTAACATCGCAACTAAGACCAAGTTTTTCTTCAGACCTGGAACATGCATAACATCTTTCAATAGAAATGGTTTACATGAATACCTCTCAAAGGTAATGGTACCAATTTCGATCGCACTATATCGTCCATCATCGCCCATCTCTATATGCATTTGGATATCTTTCTCCTCCAAGTCACTGAAAAAGCTCCTTATCTCCCGTCATGTGGAAGGAAGCACCACTATCAAGATACCACACTGATCCCATTGTGCTTGAAACCAAGCATGCGATCAAAGAGAAATAAAGTTCAAATTGCGAGGCAAGGGCCTCACCAGCTGCAGCTCCAACAACCTTCTTGTTCTTCTTTTTCTGTAGGAAGTTAGTGGTGAGATGCCCATGTTCGTGACAGTGAAAACACTTCACCTTGGACAAATCCAGCTTCTTGCGTTTAGCCTCAAATTTTGAGTGTAATTTCTTCCCCTTCCCTTTCTTTTGAGATTCAACAAGATGATGAGCTTAGTGAAAATTAAGCATCTTCACTAAGTGGGGCCCGTAGGCTATTTTTAGGTGTATGTCTATTTTTAGACATGGGGAGCATATTCTATAAGTTGCAGGATGCTATTTGTATATGGTTGTTCAAATGTGAAAAATAGATGAGATAATATTTTTGGAATATTGGGCGAAGTCTATTTATAGATCGTCGATCTAAAAATAGATGCATTTCGATTATTATTAGCCCTTAATAATAATATGACAATAAATATCAACTTATTCTCTTAGAGCACTTTATTTCAGTGAATAGATTTGGAAAATCAGTGGGCTGAAGGAATTACGCAATTCCTAGGGTGGTTGGTGACTCATGCATGGAGGACTTAGTTAGAACTGAAGTGGCAAAGTTGTGACAGAGTTGGAAGAGTAGTTATGGGAGTTGTTATTCAGTTTAATTCAGTTAAGTGAGTTAAACTAAGTTGTGCTAGTTGTATCTAGTTCTAACTAAAGATACACTAATGAGAGTTTAGTGAATTAATTATTTAATTAATTCATAACTAGAGACTTACTTGCAACTGAAAAAATACAACAGTTAACTACTTGCATGTCAATTCCAGTGGAGACCCAATGGAGAGATAGGTGAAAGGGTGAGATGGACTTTCTCTTGTGACTATAGTGATGCATTCAATGCATCTGACACACATTGGATATGACAATGAGGATTGTGCAGTCAAGGAAAGGCCAATTAAAATTCATTCAGAGGTCTTCTTTAGCAGGGATTACGTAGTGGAGGCAGGCTGTTAGGAGGTAAGAAATTGGTGCATAGATATGCAAATTTCTGCATGACAGTGTGTAATTATTGTTGATTGTACTGAGAGATTGATGTACTAAGCTTTGTATGAGATTATTACATGATCCATTTATATACATAATATATGATAGTTGGGTTTTTTAGCTTTAAGCTTTCCCGTTAAACAACTGTGTTTATGTGCGATTGATTTGCTTCATATGTGTTTGCGAATGGAAACTTAATTTCCGCAAAGAATTAAGTGGAAGGATTATGTAATTAAATAAGATTAATTTGTTAGATTAGGAGAATCTGGTAATAATATCAGTATTAATAAATTTCTACATGGTATCAAAGTAGTGTTAATCACTGGAGATTTCAATAGTGAAGGAGTGCTGAGTTTTGTGCTGGTGGACAATTCAAATTTGTTACAGAAATTTCTTGGTGCGATAGTTGAGTATTCATTGAAATGGATTTCAATGGGTTGCACTTGGAGTATGCCCTTGAGGGTAGCTCAAACTACATATCCTGGAAGGACAGGATGGAGGTGGTGCTTGAAGATAATGGACTAAAGGAGTTCATCGATAGCGATGTTCCTTAGCATACTTCTAGTGATGTTGCATTACTTGACGCATGGCAAAAGAAGGTAGCGAAGATAAGAATAATTCTATTGGAAGGTGTGAAAGACCATATTGTGCCAATCCTTCATGGGAAATCCACTCCATTTGCAATGTGGAAGGCTTTGACAGATCTTTTCCAAAGCAGCAGCGACCATAGGAAGTTGGCACTGAAAGATAAGCTCAAAAAAATCAAAATGGAGAAGGGCGACAATATTCAAAAATATCTCACAAAGTTTTTCCAATGTAGGGATGAGCTAGGGAGTGTGGGATTTATAGTTGTAGATGATAACTTGGTGATCTTGTCTCTCCTTGGGCTTCTGAAGAGTTGGCACAGCTACGAAGACTCTATCAATGGACAGGAGAAACTGCCAGATTGCGAGCGACTTTGGTCGGATCTTGTGCAGGAGGAGATAAGGCAGAATACCAGGGATGGCTCTTCATCGAAGAATGATGATGAAGAGAATTTCGCTTTGGCTGCAAAATCAAGGAAAGGGAAGGGGAATAAATCCCATCCAAAATCCGAGGCTAAAGGCAAGAAGCTGGATTTGTCCAAGGTGAAGTGTTTTCACTATCACGAACATGGGCATCTCACCACTAACTGCCCACAGAAAAAGAAGAACAAGAAGGTTGTTGGAGCTGCAGAGGGTGAGGCCTTAGCCTTGCAATTTGAACTTGATTTCTCCTTGATCGCATGCTTTATTTCAAGCGCAATGGTATCAGTGTGGTATCTTGATAGTGGTGCTTCCTTCCATATGACGGGAGACAAGGAGTTGTTTAGTGACTTGGAGGAGAAGGATCTCCAAATGCATATAGAGATGGGTGGTGATGGTAGATACAACATGACCAAAATTGGAACCATTACCTTTGAGAGGGAGTCAGGTAAATCATTTCTGTTGAAATATTTTATGCATGTTCCAGGTCTGAAGAAGAACTTGGTCTCAGTCGCTATGTTGGAGGACAGAGGTTATGATGTTGTTTTTAGCAAGGGAAAAAATTTCCAGTGACATAAAAAAATGGGTCAAACTAAGAGGATAGGGATTTAGGTTAAGAATATCGACAAGTTGGAGGCAGATGGTTGCGCTACAATGATGGGAAAAGTAGAAGAAGTGGTGAGCAGGGATGAGGGCAAATTATGGCACAGGATATTGGGCCATCTTCACCATGGCACCTTGAAGATTTTGCAGCAGATTTCTACTATACTTCCCAAGGGTACTCTTGCACAGTCAAATCAATGCAAGGGTTGTACTATGGGTAAGTTTGTGAAGACCACCTTTCATGAGAAGGGGAACCATGCTTCGATGATCTTTGAGAGAATTCACACAGACGTGTGTGGACCTTTCTCGGTTGCTTCAATAGAAAAACATAGGTATTATGTTATAGTTTTTGATGACTATTCTCATAGATGCTGTATCTTCTTCATGCAAAAGAAGAGTGAAACATTCTCAAATTTATATGAGTTTAAAGAATTGGTGGAGAAGGAGTCAGGGAAGCAAGTGAAGGATCTATGGAGCGATAATGGTGGTGGATATATCTCGAACGAATTCAATGAATTCTGTAGCAAAGAAGGAATTCGAAGAGAACTCATAGCGCCTCATAACCCACAACAGAATGGGGTCTCGGAGAGAAAGAACAGAACGATGATGGGTGTTGCACGAGCTATGCTGCATGACCAAGGCCTACTGATGCACTTGTGGGCGGAAGATTGCAACACTGCGGTTTATGTGCAAAATCGTTGTCCTCATAGAGTACTTGGCATGAGTACACCTGAATAAGATTTTACTAGTAAGAAGCCTGATATTTCTCATATGAATATTTTTGGCTCATTTTTTTACATTCATGTGACAAAGGACGCCAGGAAGAAGTTGGAGTCGACTGCAGAAGTTGGGATATTTGTGGGGCACATATAAACACCCCATAATTATCATGTGTATTTTCCAAGCAGTCGAATGACTATGGTGCGATGGGATATAAAATTCAATGAGGTGAAATCCATGAAGTTGTCGCTTGAGAGGGAGCTACACTTGCATGCAGAGGAGGAGCTAATTTCTTCGAAATATGAGCCTCTAGATGTGGATCAGCCATGGGAGGAGATTCATGGAGTGGAGGAGTCCACTCATGCAGAACCAAACATTAGAACAAGTATAAAGCGTACCATAGAGGCTGAGAGACTGAAGCTTGATGCGGCAGAGAATGTAGGAGTCCCTACATCATAGCATAGACAGAGACAGACACCTGACCGATTTACTGGATACATGGCTCTTATGAGCAAGTGTATTGTGACAGAGCCATATTCTTTTGAAGAATCAGCACAGGAGCCCACATGGGTAGATGCCATGGTGGAGGAGTATGATTCCATTGTCAGAAACAATGATTGGGATATTTTTCCAAGGCCGGTTGGTAAATCATTGGTAGGTTCAAGATGGATCTACAAGGTAAAGCAAGTTGTTGATGGGAGCGTCGAGAAGTATAAGGCAATATTTTCTGTCCGAGGCTTCTCACAGATCGATGGGATTGATTATGAAGAAACCTTTTCACCCGTCGCATGGTATTCTTCCATAAGGACCATCCTTGCTCTCTCAACGCAGATGGGTTGGCACATTCATCAGATGGATGTGAAGACTGTGTTCCTTAATGGGATCATTGTGGAAGAAGTGTACATTAAGCAACCTGAAGTATTTGAGATCTTCAGCAGCAAGTCGCATGTGTGCAGACTCAAAAGAGCGTTGTATGGGTTGAAGAAAGCACCCCGTGCTTGGTACACACGAATCGACAACTATTTCACTGGACTTGGCTTCACCAAGGGTGAGGTGGATGCAAACCTATACGAAATTGTGGTGGAGGGTAAGCTTTTAATCATTTTTCTTTATGTTGATGATTTAATACTAACGGGTGATGAGCAGTTGATACACTCATGCAAGGAAGATCTTGCAAAGGAGTTTGAGATGAAGGATTTGGGCCTCCTTCATTATTTACTTGGATTGGAAATATGGCAGTGAGAAGGTAAATTGTTTGTGTCTCAAGGCAAGTATGCTCGGGAGATACTTGGTAAGTTTCACATGGAAGACTGCAAGCCCATGGATACTCCTCTTCCAGGAAGTTGGAGGAAAGAGGATGCTACATCAGCAGAGGTAGTGGATGCCACTATTTATCAACAGTTGGTGGGTTCGCTCATGTATTTAGTTAATACAATACTGGACATATGCTATGCGGTGAACCAACTTAGTCAAGCGATGGTTAAGCCTACCAAGCTCTTTTGGAAGGAAGGTAAGCATGTCCTAAGGTATCTCAGGGGCACATCTGAGTATGTCTTATGGTACAGACAGATGGATGAGGTGAAGTTGCATGGCTTCATAGATGCAGATCAGGCAAGCAGCCCAACGGACAAAAAGAGCACATCAGGAGGGGTTTTCAATATCGGATCTACAACAGTTTCTTGGTACAGTAGGAAACAAAGATATGTGTCACTTAGTTTAGTGGAAGCTTAATACATGGAAGCAAGTCAAGCTGCATGTGAGGCTATCTGGATGAGGAAGATCCTGGTCGGTTTTTTTGGTTCTCATTTAGATCCTACAGTGATACATTGTGATAATCAGAGTTGCATTAAACTCTCGATTAATCCTGTGTTTCATGATAGACCTAAACATATAGATATTTGGTATCATCATATCAGAGATTATGTACAGCGGAAGATCATGTTGCTTCAGTACATTCCTACGAAAGATCAGGATGTAGATATTTTGACGAAGGTGCTCAATAGGAGAAAATTAAAATACCATAGAGGTAGGATCGGGTTGAAGGATAATCCCTATATTTTTGAGAGGGAGTGTTGAGATTCAACAAGATGATGAGCTTAGTGAAAATTAAGCACTTTCACTAAGTGGGGCTCGCATGATATTTTTAGGTGTATGTCTATTTTTAGACATGGTGAGCATATTCTATAAGTTGCAGGATGCTATTTGTAGATGGTTGGTTAAATGTGAAAAATAGATGAGATTCTATTT
Organism: Pinus albicaulis; assembly: GCA_034641835.2. Taxonomy (NCBI): domain Eukaryota; kingdom Viridiplantae; phylum Streptophyta; class Pinopsida; order Pinales; family Pinaceae; genus Pinus; species Pinus albicaulis. Next base: position 772,042,405 of record CM076572.1, read on the forward strand.
TTATAATATTGGGCGAAGTCTATTTATATATCGTCAATCTAAAAATAGATGCATGTTGATTATTATTAGCCGTTAATAATAATCCAACAATAAATATCCACTTATTCTCTTGGAGCACTTTATTTCAGTGAACAGATTTTGAAAATCAGTGGGCTGAAGGAATTACAAAATTCCTAGGGTGGTTGGTGACTCATGCATGGAGGACTCAGTTGGAACTGAAGTGCTAAAGTTGTGAAAGAGTTGGAAGAGTAGTTATGGGAGTTGTTATTCAGTTTAACTTAGTTAAGTGAGTTAAACTCGGTTGTGCTAGTTGTATCTAGTTCTAACTGAAGATACACTAGTTAGAGTTTAGTGAATTAATTATTTAATTAATTCATAACTAGAGACTCACTTGCAACTGAACAAATATAGCATTTAACTACTTGCATTTTAGTTCAAGTGGAGACCCAGTGGAGAGATAGGTGAAAGGGTGAGATGGAATATCTGTTGTGACTATAGTGATGCCTTCAATGCATCTGACACACATTAGAGATTCCAATGAGGATTGCGCAATCAAGGAAAGGCCAATTCGAATTCATTCAGAGGTCTTCTTCAGTAGTTATTGCGAAGTGGAAGCAGGCTGTCAGGAGGCAAGAAATTGGTGCATAGATATGCAAATTTCTGCATGACAGTGTGTAATGATTGTTGATTGTACTAAGAGCTTGATGTAATAAGCTTTGTATGAGATTATTACATGATCCATTGATATACATAATATATGGTAGTTTTTGTTTTTAGCTTTAAGCTTTCCCATTAAACAACTGTGTTTATGTGCTATTGATTTGCGTCATATGTGTTTGCAAATGGCGATTTAATTTCCGCAAATAATTAAGTGAAACGATTCTATATTTAACATAAGATTAATTTGTTTGATCAGGAGAATCCGGTAATAATATCATTATTAATAAATTTCTACACTTTCCTTGCCTTGGCAGCCAAAGCACAATCCTCTTCATCATCATGCTTTGATGAAGAGCCATCTCTAGTGTTCCGTTTGAACTCCTCCTGCACTAGATCCAACCACAGTCGTTCCCAATCCAGCAGTTTTTCCCGTCGGTTGACAGAGTCTTGATAACTATGCCAACTCTTAGGAAGTCACAAGTGAGCTAAAATTACCAAATAATCATCAACAACCGTGATTCCCACACTCCCCAGTTCATCCCGACATTGGACAAACTTTGTGAGATACTTAGGAATATTGTCACCCTTCTCCATCTTGACCTTTCAGAGTTTATCCTTCAGTGCCAATTTACTATGGTCACTACTGCTTTGGAAAAGATCTGTCAAAGCCTTCCACATTGCAAATGGAGTGGCTTTCCCATGAAGGCTTGAGACAATATGGTCTTGCATACCTTCCAACAGAATCCTTCTCGTCTTCGCTACTTTCTTTTGCCAGGCGTCAAGTAATGCAGCATTCGTCGAAGTGAGCTTAGGAACATCACTGTCGATGAATTCCTTCAAGCCATTATCTTCAAGCACCGCCTCCATCCTGTCCTTCAATGAAATGTAGTTCAAGATGCCCTCAAGTGCATACTCTAACCACAAACCATTGAAAGCCATTTCGATGTTTACTCAACTGTCACACCAAGAAATTCTTGCAGCAAATTTGAATTGTTTCCACCAATAAACTCCAATACTTATTCAATATTGAAATATTCTTTGCTCTGATACCATGTATAAATTTTAATACAATTATGTATTTTCTGGATTCTCCTGATCTAACAATTATATGCCACTGTTAAATGCAGAATCCTTGTACTTAAATCTTTGCGGAATTTTAATCGCCAATTGCAAACATATGAAGAAAGATCAATCACACATAAACAAATGTTTTTATTCGGAAAGCATAAAGCTAAAAACCCCACTAGCATATATTATGTATATATCATCGATCATGAAATAATATCATACAAAAAGCTAATCCAAGATCACTCAGTGCAATATACAATCGTCTCACTCTGTCATACAAAAATTGGCAAATACATGCGCCAATTTACTGCCTCCTAATAGCCTGCCTCCACTGCGCAATCCCTGTTGATCACAATCCCTGAATGAATTTGATCTTGCCTTTCCTTGACTACGCAATCCTCATTGACATCTCCAATTTGTGTTTGGTTGCAAGTGTGCACCCACTAATGTCACAATTGATAGTCACATTGTCCCTTTCACCTATCTCTCAACTAGGTCTCCATTGGATCTGACATGCATGTAGTTAATAGTAGTAAATCTTCAGTTGCATGTGAGATCACTCCATGTGAATTAATTTAATATTTAATTCACTGATATCTCACTAGTGTATCTTTAGTTACAACTAGTTACAACTAGCACAACTAGGTTTAACTCACTTAACTGAGTTAAACTAATTTACAACTCACATAACTGCACATCCAACTTTTTTACAACTTTGTATCACTCAGTTACAACGAATTCCACTTGCATGTCCCACCAACCAACCTTAGAACTCAAAATTCCTTCAATAAACTGGTTTTCCATATCAGTTAACCGAAATCAAGTGCTTCAAGAGAATAGATTATTATTTATTGTCTAATTGTTATTAAGATATAATAATAATCGACATGCATTCTATTTTTAGACATGAAATCTACGAACCGACTTCGCACATTCATTCCAAAAATAGATGCTCATCCATAAATAGAATTTTCTCAACCATATATGAATAGACTCCCGCTATAAATAGAATTTTCTCACCATTCTAAAAATAGACATACACCTAAAAATAGCCTGTGTTCCCCACCTAGTGTAGGTGATTAATTTTCACTAGGATCATTATCTTGTTGAATCTCAACAATGCTTCCCCGCCTTCCAAAATATCTTGGTAGGTTTAACCATAGCTTGACTCAGTTGGTTAACTACGTAGCAAATGTATGTTCTGGTGTTCATTAGATACATCAGTGAACCAACTAATTTCCTGTAGACAGTAGCATCCACTACCTCTCCAGAAGTAGCATCCTATTTCCTCCAATTTCCTGGAAGAGGAGTATCCATGGGTTTGAAGCTCTCCATGTTAACCATACCCAGTATCTCCTTTGCATACTTTCCTTGAGACACAAAAATTTCACCATCCCGCTGCCATATTTCCAATCCAAGGAAATAATGAAGGAGTCCCATGTCCTTCATTTCGAACTCCCTTGCAAGATCCTCCTTGCATGAGTGTATTAGCTGCTCATCACCAATCAAAATAAAATCATCAAAATAAAGAAAAATGATCAATATCTTACCCTCAACCACAATCTAGTACAGGTTTGCATCTGCTTCAATTTTGGTGAAGCCCACTCTGGTGAAATAGCTATCTATCCGAGTGTACCAAGCACGGGGTGCTTTCTTCAGCCCATACAATGCTCTTTTCAGTCGGCACACATGTGACTCACTGTTGAAGATCTCGAAACCTTTAGGTTGCTCTATGTACACCTCTTCCTCAATGATCCCATTGAGAAACACATTTTTCACATCCATCTGATGATGCGCCAACCCATCTGCACTGAGAGTGCAAGGATGGATCTTATGGAAGAGTACATTGCAATAGGTACAAAATTATCATCATAATCTATCCCCTTTATCTGTGAGAATCCCAGGACACAAATATAGCCTTGTATTTCTCCATAATCCCATCAATAGATTCCTTTACCTTGTATATCCATCTCGATCCAACCACTAATTTGTTGACCGGTATTGGGACTATCTCCCATGCACTGTTCTTGACAACAGAGTCATACTCCTCCACCATTGCATCAACCCAAGTTGGTTGCTGCATTGATTCCTGAAAGGAAGATGCTTCAGTCACAATACATTTTCTCATAAGAGCCATGTATCAAGTAAATCAGTCAGGAGATTGTCTCTATCTACGCTGTGAAGTAGGGGCTCCTACATTCTCTACAACAACAAGTCTCAATCTATCAGCTTCCGTGGTGCGCCTTCTGCCATTTCTAATGGATGGCTCTACATGAGTGTTTTCCTCCACTCCACGAACCTCCTCATGTGGTTTATCAACATCTTGAGTCTCATCCTTGGGAACCAATAGTTCCTCCTCTGCATGCAAGTCCAACTCCCTCTCAAGGGACAACCACATGGCTTTCTCCTCATCAAATTTTATATCCCATCGCACAGTAGTCATTTTGTTGTTTGGAAAATACACATGATAATTATGGGGTGTTTCAATGTGCCCCACAAAAATCCCAACCTCAGCTATTGGTTCTAGCTTCTTTCTGGCATCCTTGGTCACATGCACATAAACAGATGAGCCAAAAATCTTAAAGTGTGAAACATCAGGTTTCGTACTAGTGAAAGCCTCTTCAAGTGTACTCATGCCAAGTATCCTACGAGGACAACGATTTTTCACATGTACTGCCGCATTGCATGCTTCTGCCTACAGATGCATCGGTAGGCCTTGATCATGCAACATCGCTCGTGTTACAGACACAATGGTTATGTTATTTCTCTCCGTGACCCCCTTCTGATGTGGTTTATGAGGCATTATGAGTTCTCTTCGAATTCCTTCTTTGTTTTGGAAGTCCTTGAATTCGTTAGAGATGTATTCTCCACCATTATCGCTCCTAAGAGCCTTCGCTTGCTTCCCCAACTCTTTCTCCACCAGTGCCTTAAACTCCAATAACTTAGAGAATTTTTGATCTTTCTTCTGCATGAAGAAGATCCAACACTTACGAGAAAATTCATCAATAGATATTACATACTACTTATGTTTTTTTTTCAAAGCAACAGATAATGGTCCACACACATCTGTGTGAACTCTCTCAATGATCCCCAAAGCTCGGTTCTCCTTCTCATGAATGATGGCCTTTACATATTTTCCCATAATATATCCATTGCATGTGTATGGTTGTGAAAGTGTACCCCTGGGAAGACTAGTAGAAATCTGCTACATGACATTCAAGGCTCCATGGTGAAGATGGCCCAATATCCTATGCCATAATTCACCCTCATCCTGGCTCACCACTTGATCTACCTTGCCCATCATTGTTGTGCAGCCATCTACCTCTAGCTTGTAGATATTCTTAACTCAAATTCCTATCCTCTTGGCTTGTCCTATTGTTTTATGTCGCACGAAATATTTTCCTTCACTAAAAGCAACATCATGGCCTCTATCCTCCAACGTTGCGACTGAGACTAAATTTTTCTTCAAACCTGGTACATGCATTACATATTTAATTGAAAGGATTTACCTGAATACCTATGAAAGGTAATGGTACCAATCCCGATAGCACTGTATCGCTTGTCATCGCCCATTTCAATATGCATATGGAGATCCTTCTCCTCCAAGTCACTGAAAAGTTCCTTGTCTCCCGTCATGTGAAAGGAAGCGCCACCATCCAAATACCACACAAATCCCAATGAAATTGACACCATGCATGTGATAAATGAGAATTCAAGCTTAATTTCAAGGCAAGGGCCTCACCAGCTACAAATCCTATGGCCTTCTTTTTCTTCTTCTTTTGTGGACAATTAGTAGCAAAATGCCCATGCTCGTGAAAGTGAAAACACTTCACCTTGGACATGTCCTGCTTCTTTCCATTCTTGGACTCGGATTTAGAATGGAATTTATTCCTCTTCCCCTTCCTCGCCTTCGTAGCCAAAGCAAAATCCTCTTGATATTCATTCTAGATGAATATCCATCTTTGGTGTTCCATCTGAACTCCTCCTACACCAAATCTGACCACAGTCATACCCAATCTAGAATATTTTCCCTTCCATTGACAGAGTCTTGATAACTATGCCAAATCTTGGGAAGTCCTAGGAGAGCCAAGCTAATCAAATCATCATCAGGTTCTGTTATTCCAACACTCCCCAACTCATCCCAACATTGGGAAAACATTGCTAGATATTTTGGAATGGTGTTGCCCTTTTCCATCTTGATCTTCCTAAGTTTATCTTTGAGCGCTGATTTCCTATGGTCGTTGCTGCTTTGGAATAGATCCGTCAAATCCTTCCACATTACATATGGTGTGGCTTTCCCACGGAGGCTTGAGACAATGTGGTATTGTAATCCCTATAACAGGATCCTCCTCGCCTTTTCCACTTTCTTTTCCCATGCATCAAGATTTAAAACATCTATCACAACAGATTTAGGAACATCAGTGTCATTGAATTCCTTTAAGCCATTGTCTTCTAGTACTGCTTCCATCCTGTCCTTCCAAGCAATATAGTTTTAGATTCCCTCGAGTGCATACTCCAACCTTAAGCCATTAAAAGCCATTTCAATCTTGAATCGACTGTAGCACCAAGAAATTTTTTCTGCAAATTTGAATTCTATCTATTCACAAACTCAGCTCTTGCTTCACTTTTGCAATTTCCTGTGCTCTAATACCATGTAAAAATTATACAACATGAATGTATATCTTGGATTCACCCAATATAACAATGTACTAAAGTTAAATACTGAATCACTTCTACAAATATTTTGCAGAATTAAAAACACAATCGCCAATCACATGAAGTAAAGAAGAATCAAATCACACACAACACAAATAATTTCATGGGGAAAGCTTACAGCTAAAAATCCCACTATATTCTATTTTATATTCAGCATGGATCATGAAACAATTAGATACAAAACTCTTCTCACAAGAGCCCTCCAATACTCAGCTAATTGTCTCACATTGTCATAAAAAAACTGACCAATACTTAGCCAATTTACTACCTCCAGATAGCCTGTGTTGCTTGCGCAATCCCTGATGAATGCAATCCCTAAAAGATAGGAATTATTGCCTTCCTTTATTTTGCAAGTATCATGGGCACTTCAATGGGTGTTTGGTTGCATGTGTGCAACCCAATAATCCTACAATTGATAGTCAAATTCCCTTTCACCTAGAACTCAATTGGGTCTCCACTGGATCTGACATGCATGCAGCTAATAATAATAAATCCTCAGTTTCGTGTGAGATCACTAATTGTGAATTAATTAATATTTAATTCACTTGATCTCTCACTAGCGTATCTTCAGCTACAAATATGACAACTAATTTTAACTCACTTAACTAATTTAAAGTGATTACAACCTGCATTAACTAATGCACCACTGCACTTTGAACTCTATTACAACTAGAATTACTCAACATGCCTCACCAACTACCTCTAACCTGAAATCCACTAGCTAAATGAGTTTATCACTCTCAGTTAAATATTTCAAGTCATCATTGAGAATATATTACAGTTTATTTTCCATCTTAATTAAAGGATAACTAAAATAGACATGCACCAAAAAATAGCAATGTGGGCCCCACCCTAGTGTAGGTGCTTAATGCACTAGGCGTGGGTGCTGAAATTTTTCTTTTTGAATTTCAACACAAATGCCAAAACAAATATCTCATTTCATATGGAATTTTTTCATAAGGATATTTTTTTAATTAATCATTTTAATTAAAAGAAAAAAAGGAACAACTAATTTGGAAATAAATCTCAACTTTGATTTGTGAATAATACTAAAAATATTTTAGAATATTCCGTGGAAGTTAAATCCGTACCATACACTTAATAATTGTTGATAATTAAATTAAAATTATGGAAGCCCTATTCCAAAATAGAGATTCCTATTTATAATAATAATAATAATAATTTTTTACATGAATTTAAATTGTTTTTTATCAAAATTTCTTCATACACCGACAAATAATATCATTGATCATGCTATGTCTAGTCTCAATCTGCCTCAAGGGAAACAAGCTTTGTTAACCTTTGACAAGAGTTCATATAATAGAGAATGATAACCACTAAAATTGAGAAATTTATGATAACTACCATATATTGGACTATATAAAGTAATAAACAACTTCCATGTGGTGAAGCATAACATGAAGAATCAAATGAATTAATTGGGGCCAGGCCTTGAGCACTTGTTTTCACTGGTGCAAGAGGTTTCAATTCACATTGTAGATGGCTTTCAAGGTGAGCAAGCCAAAAATCAAAACTATCAAGATATGAGTGTTCTTAACATTGCACCCCCTTGATTTTATTTAGAGGAGATTATATCATTGCAATATTCACATTTCTCATTTAGGACCCTCCCCAGGAGTGTCTTCATTTGTCGATGAATATTGATGGATTTGATGTATTGACTTTGAATTTCCCTAGTGTTTCCTAGGTCAAGAACCCAATTAGCTACCTTAGCTCAAATTTGTGAATCAGAGTAAGCTTTTCGATCACTGGTGGTTAAGGCTTCAAGCTAGTGGATTTCCTCTTGAATTCCAGGGGGAGTGATACAGTGGAAAATGACCATGACATCATATTCTTGAGCTCATGATTGGCCCGAAGGACCCCTTGCTCCAGACCCCTGGTAAAAACACATTCACTACCAGGGCATACGCACCAAATAAACAGTGGCCAAGAGAGATTTATTTCCCATAATGACCAAAAACCAAAGGGATTGGAAAAGAGGAGACTAAATAAAAGTAAGGCCAAAATAACTTTGACAAACTAGATAGGTCCATTTGACTTCTAAAGGAAAACAAATGATGGGGGGGCATATAATAGACTCTTGGAAGGGTTCAACAACCACTGAGAGTCAACAACATTCAATCCAGAACACATATTCATTGAGCTAAAAAAAATATAGGCCAACACCCACCAAATAAAATTACAACCAGATAAGGAATTGAAAAAACGAAAGGTATGATATATATAAATAATTACCCAATGTTGACCAACCAACCAAACCTAAGCGTATGTAGTCGTGAGAGCTAGTTTATGGTTTTCAAATCTCGCTCATATAGTATCAAGTGTTGTGGTTTCCGTCAATGATCTAAGTGATGCATCCTTTGCTTTCCTCGGTGTTTTCCCTTGACATTGCTTAGTGACCAGTTCCTGAGCTAGAGAACCACAATCCCCAAAACCAATTCACCTAAAATTCTAGTGCATCTTAATTCATGGACATGGAAGAAATTTTTTAATCTAACTAGAGAGGACACCCTCAATATAAGCCAAAAATTTGTGTCTTCTCTACTAAATAGAAGCCCCCCACTATCATTCTCCCAAAGGAATTATCCCACATGTTGTAGAGGTGAAGCCCAAACATAACATGAATGTCAGAGAGCAAGGTCTATCATCCCAGAGTGTTCAAGAAGTGTTGTATATCATAATAATGAAAGGTGGTACATGCTATTCACATGTGTGTTCAATGTGGTGGGTTGACCATTCCAAACCCCCTCTTAAATGCGTTGGGAGGCAATGGGGTGGCGATATCCCCCCTCCCTTCCACCTCCGACATCTTGACTTCCAAAAACCTGATTGGGGACATTTTATTTTTCATCTATGATGATTTGTAGTTCCCTCCAGTTGGACCACACCTCATCATACCATGCCATTTATAGACATATGTTTTGATCTTGGAACCCCAATTCAGCCAAGAACTCAATCACTTTGCTTCCAATTCATTGAGAATGTGAGGCTATGACATAGGGAATGTATTGGAGTAGCTTTTGAATGTGGGAGATAATGTATTATAGTAAAAAAAATATTGAACAATTTTTCTGATGGGGTCTTATTAATTACTTCTTGACAATTGAGATAACTAGCTTGGAATCACCATCAATCTGTAGTTTTGAGTACCCTTCATTATTCGTCGAGTTCAAAACTCTCTCTGAAGTGAAAAAATATACCACATTATTAGTCATGATGCCACAATTTACAAAATAAAACTTTAAGGCTTGGCCTTCACAATCATGAAATATCTATCCATAAATTGCTTATCCAAGATTTCCTTTGGAAGCACCATCAAAATTTAACTTCACAAAACCTATTGTGGTGTGGTGGACGGGGGGGAGGGGGGGGGGGTGTAGATTATAGGAGAGTCATTATAAGGAATGAAATTCTAGGAGGAAGTATTTTAGATCATTAACAATGAAAGATCCAGTTTTTCTGATATCCCTGATTCATGTTGATTAAATTTCCAATCCTCTGAAGTCCAAATCTCTAAGAGGCCAGTATCCTTAATGCTTTTCTTGATAGTTTTCTAGATATTCCCATGATTTTTTTTCTTTTGTTTGAATATACTCTTGTTTCTTTCTTTCCAAGTCACCCACATAACAAATATTGGAACTACAGTACATGCATGATTCAAACTGGGTTAATGAATATGTTGGTTTTCTGTTGCTCCAAATTTTCCATTAGGCTATTGTAATTGCGGTACAAGTATTTGAAGAGGTGTAAGATTTGCACCCAAAGTAGTTAACAAAAGGAAAAAAAAATAAAAGGTGATCCATAGTATCTTCCTGATTCTAGTACAAGGGGGATATCGTAGGACCTTGGAATCCCTTCTTTTTAATTTGATCCCATGAGAGGTTCTTCTGCTTTCCTATAAACCACAAAAAATTTTGCAACCTTAGGAAAATGTTCGTTTATCCAAATTTTACACCATAGGGGGTCCTTGTGAAGATAGTTATGACCAACTAATAGGGAATAGTCTTATTTAAGTGAAAAAATCCCTTCGGTTTGGTAACCCCACCATAGTTTATCATGGTATTAAGAAATGGATATTTTACAAAATTTCAACTCTTCAACAAGAATGGGCCAGGCTATCAAGGATGGGTGCTTCAAAAAATACTCAATCATCTTCTACCTTCTCCAAATAATAGAATCAAGAAAATTTTTCCTGAATTTTTATACTGTAGTACATTGTTTCTCTGAAGTAAAAGCTTCTAACCCTTGAAATTCCTCATGGTCCCCTTGGCGAGGAATTTGTTTCCAAGTATATTCCAAAAACAGGGCAATGCGACCATTCTTGATCTCTAAAAAAGAATGATTTTGAATAAGAATTTAGTTTTCCTATCCCAAATTCCATGTATAGGAATGTAAAGGAAAATTTTTAGCTCTTAGATTATCTAACTAAGAGGAGGGGTGAAATTATTTCTCGTTCCAAATTTGTTTCCAAAGTTCATTACCTCCTAGGATCCAACTCCACCATAATTTATATCCCAATGCATTATTCATTATCTCTAGGTCTCTCAGTCCTAAACCCATAGCCATATTGGATATGAAAATTGTTTCCCAGGCTACCAACGCCCATTTTCTATATTTCTTAACTCATCTATAGAGAAAATATCTATATAGGACAATAATGGATTTGAAAATTACTTTGGGAGTTGCTAATAATGATAATTGATAAAATGGAAAATATTGAAGGATATACATGAGAAGGACTAGATGGCCGACCAATTTAAGAGAGAAAAACACCCAAATTTCAAGCATATGGTGAACTTTTAAAGTATGTTCTACCGGTAGGTCAATGTCAAAGAGTTCTTCACCAGTGGGGCTCCCAAGTATTTGGTGGGGATTTAACCTATCTAGAAATCCATGACGCATTGTAGGTTCCTCTGAATAACAACATTGGTATTAAATAAGCATATATTCAAATTTTTAGCATTTATCACCGTACTTGAAGCTTCCATGAAGTGATTGAGAATATTTTTCATATCCATAGTCTCCCAATGTGGGAATTACAAAGAGCATAATATCATGAATGAATTGTTGATGAGTCATAGGTAAATCATTACCATATAGGCGAAGTCCTCAGATGTTATCTCCTCTCCTTTCACTTTTAAGATATCTTCCCAATTCCTCTATTGCCAAGATAAATAGAAATGGGGATATAGAATCGCCTTGTTTAAAACCTCTAGAAGGATTAAAATGCATATTTAGGTATCCATTCAAAAGAATGGAGAAAAATGGAGTAGAAATTAGGGACTTAATCCAAGCAATCCATTGAGTTGAAAACCTAGAATCTTCGAGTGTTTGAGAATATAATCCAAATTTAGTTGGTTGTAGGCTTTTGAGGTCTAATTTTATCAACATTTCGGTCTACTTGGATCTCTTTAAGGAGTGTATAACCTCATGAGCTACCACTATCCCATCCAAGATTTGGCTTCCTTAAAAAAAAAACCAGATTTATTTGGTGAAATTGTACTACTTAATAGAGGTTTGAGACGATTCACAATGACCGATGATATGATCTTATAAAAAACATTACAAAGGGAAATTGGTCTAAAACCATGGGATTATCCGCTCTACTATATTTGTGAATTAATGTAAATAAAATTAACATTAATACTAAGCCATACAATTTGTGTGTGATGAGATTCTTCGACTAGAGCATGAACCTCCATTCCAAGAAAGGTATCACAAGCTTAAGAAAACTATGTAGTGCAGTCATTAGGACCTATAGCTTTACACTTTGGCATTTCCATCATTGCTTCTTCCACTTCTACAAATGAGACTTCTCGCATCAGGGCCTCATTCTGGCTTGGATGGATTAAGTTGGGTATATGCAAATTAATTCATTAGATAATGGCTAATATCTTGGGCATGGGATTCATTAATATGGAGTGATAATAGGAGACTGCAAGTTCCTGCTCCAACACCTCACAATGCACCAAGTGTTTCCCATCCTTAGAGGATAGGGATAATATCATTTTGCTATGGTGATGTTTAGCCATTTCATTATGGAATAATTTATAGTTCTTATATCCTTCCTTTATTCATCACACATGATATTTCTATTTCCATAGGGTCTCCTCCTACTCCTTCAATGCTTTATTTGATTAATCAATTGCCTTATTTTCATTACTAGGGCATTTGTGTGTCCATCATCTCCATGCCTTGCTTTTCTTTAAATATTTGAATACAAGTCGTTTCTCCAACTCCTCATGATGCACTAAGTGTTTCCCATCCTTAGAGGAGAGGTGGAAGATCATGTTGTTATGGTGATGTTTAACCATTACCTTATGGAAGAATTTTGAATTCCTCTTTCCTGCCTTCAACCATCACACATGATATTTTTGTTTCTAGAGGGTCTCCTCCTACTTCCTTCACTGGTCTATTTGATTAATCATTTGTTCTATTTTCATTACAAGAGAATATGTGCGTCTATCTAGAATAATATTTTGATGAACCTATTGCATATGAGTCTCCAAGGCTTGTTTTTCTTTAAATATATGTCCAAATTCCTTTCTATTATATTCTTTGAGTTTGAATTTAAATTATTTGAAATTAATTTGGAAGGTATGCATGTAGTTTCTTCCTTGGATTTGCAGTTCCTCCCAGTAGCCTTTGGATTTTGTCAAGAAATCAATATCCTAAGGCCAAAATCTTTCAAATATAAAGGGTCAATTATGAGGAGCTACTTTCTAGTTTAGGTCCAAGTAGATTGGCTAGTGGTCTAGGCCAATGCTTGGAAAAATGGTGGCTTCAACAAAAACATCTTGTTCTAATAGGGCTTCTAATACTAAAAATGGATCCAATATACTAGCTACCTAATTTTTCCTTTCCCTATGGTTATTCTAGGTATAGACCCCATTGATGGTATTCAAGTCAGCCATATGAAGTGGATATAGAAGATATGAAAATTTCTATGCCTATAGATCAAGCTTTCTGATCCCCCCATTCTAATATTTGAGGGATTTAATAAGGTTGAATCTCCATAAAAAATGAAAAGATATCCTTGGTGGAGGGATCTTATTATTCTAATGTTTGCTAGAAAGACAATTTTTCCATAGGGAGGTGGGGGTTGTATACTATTGTTAAGCAACCACATTCCTTGGCTCTGACATACTGAAAAAAATGTAAGATAATATGAGGGAGTGCACTATAATATTTCAATGACACCTCCTGGGGGTTTCAAATAATGGCTAGACCCTCCACACTTCCTTTAGTGTCCAATTCTACTACTTCACACCCTATCCAACAATGAGAGGTTATTTCCTTGAGTTTATCACTTCAAAATTTTGTTTTCTATACTAGAAATATAGTTTGGGCTTTCCTTTTTTATTCAATCTTAAAGGTATCTTTGTTTACTCGGGCTATTGACACTACATATGTTCTAGAAAATAATCTTCATTGTGTGGAGTATTTGGGTGAGGCCAACACATCCTCGCCCTTTATTAACTATATTTTCCCCAACTATCTAGATCAAAGTTTTTTTCCTTCTACCCCCTTTTTAAATTCCTTATGAGTTTGGGTTTTCCCTTTCTTGCTTTGTTTAAGTACTCCTAAACACATCCCTGGTGATCCCACCTCCCTATTGGTTGCTTGTAACTAGTCCCTCACTCTCATATATATATATACTTCATATCTATCTATCTATATATATATATATATATATATATATATATATATATATTTATTTATTTATTTATTTATTTATTGGACTTTATTATGCTATGGAATCATGCTCACCTATTTATTTTTCCATTATTCAAGGACATTTAATAGGATTTTATTGTCCTTGTTCAAGATTCAATGTCCTACTTTGCATCCATTTTAACCACATTCGACATGATTATCTCCTCCTGATATGGGGATTTTAAGGGGGTTTCTGGTGCCTTCCTTTTAAGAGAGGTTTTGGCCTCATTTACCTCCACATTTGAGTCAAAAATCATGTTATCTTTAAGAAAATATATGTCACCATCATAATTGATAAGTGTCGAATACTTATTTATGATCAGAATTGAGGTTGCTTCCATTTGAGTAGATTGATTTTTAGGGTTTCTCCTTCTAGTTGTATCTCTTTGAAAACCCGATGGATTAACTATTTGGGATTCCTAATGCATTTATCTTGGGTGATTTAGGAAATATCTAAATAAATTTCCATACTCGTGGAATATCTAGCACTGAAAATGTTTTTTTTTTTTTTTTTTTTTTTTTTTTTGTAATCAAGAGGTTGGCTCTAGACCTCATCTTGGTAAGATATTTCTATAGGCTATGGAAATGCCTAAGAGATATTTATTTAGACACATATTTTGGAATAATAAGTGTACCTTTTATGTTTGGTGACCTTCGATATCGTAATAAATATCCAATTGAGTTTCTGATTTCTTTAAGAAACTTTGGATCCCAAAATTCTTTGGACAAAGAAAAATGTCTCACCCACACTGGTGCTACTAAAAATTTCTCTTTTTTAGGGTTATACCTTTCCTCCTATAATTTCATAAATAAACCTACATTGTTATAAAAGTAAGGGCCATATTCAAACACTTAGGCATTATCTTCCAAGTTGGTCAAGTTTGTTGCAAAGAATCCTTTGGCCCTCAGTTCCAAATTGATTTGGACTTTTGGTTGTGTTATCACTCCGAAGCTTCCTAAAGGTTGTTCTAGGTGTCAAAAATAAATATCAGAGGTAACTATCAACCACTTTTGGAGATTAGGATCTAGCCTTCCTAAACTCAGAGAGGGCTCTCTCTTAACAATTTAACTTTGGTTTTTTAATATATTTTAGGCTAGTTATGTATGCTTATTTTGGATTGATTTTGATTTATTGGTAGAATTAATGATTTAGATGAATAGGTGCTTTTAAATTTTCAATTGTGCTATGGATTCAATATGCTTTAAAAACAAAACAAAATCAAATTATAAAGAAAATGTTACAGGGCATGATAGGTGAGAAAAATATGATTTTAAGGCTGAATGGTGAAGTGATTTTTCAATCGAGATCAAGGAGAAATTAAGAATTCCTTAAACCAGATAATGAAGAAGGATGAAGAAGTCAATCGGGATTAGAGGGAAATTAACAATTCTCTAAATCAGATATCAGAGGAAAACATAGAAATTTATAACATTTAAAAGCAGAGTGTAAGTTTAAACAAATTCTACAGTAAAAATCCTGTTATAACATTTAAATTTAGAACACATATAAGTTTTTGGAGTACTTAGAAAGAGAAAAATGAACAATTGAAATTATACTTCACTGAGATAGCTCAGCACATGAATCCTATAAAGAATTTTCTTTATTACTTGTCTTGTATGTCAACTGGAAATGGTACAATAACCCTCAGGTAATAGATCAGTCAACTATGGAAATATTCAGAAATCCATGCTTGATACTTTGAATGATGAAGTATTTATACCAAACTTTACAAAAATATCCTGTCAACTGACTAGGATTTATTTAAGGAAAATAAAATATATTTATACAAAAAGATAGAGACACCTTTCAACTGACTGATATCTGGCCCTATTTTATTTGATTGTTGTTATTTTTTTCTTTCTTTCATCTGTCTTTCTTTCATATGTCTGCTCTTTCATCTGTCTGCTATTTCATCTATGCATCCTTTCACCTGTCTGTTCTTTCACCCTTTATCGTAAATCACACCATTTTTCCCATGTTTCTTCATCTGGGAGTTTTATTTTCATCATCCTCTGGTAAATCTCATCTGCCTCTATATATTTTGCAAATGTAGTCTTATTTACAAAAAGGTGTTTTACCTCATGCTGGAGGTAAAAGAAGTTTTCTAGAATTTGAAAGAGCACTTTTCCTGTGGGAATGCCCTTCAATGAGGAACTAATGGAAGTTTCTTTTGCTACTTCCATTAACTTCTTGTCATAATCCTCTTGTCTCATTAGTTTGTCATTTATTACCAGAGGACGAGGAAGACCCTTCTGTCTTAATACATAAAACTTTTTCATAAACCTGTTCACTGCAATTTCCGTGGTTTGACATTTATCCTCAAGCTGTATCATCATATTTCTTTTGGAAATCACTTTCTTCACCTCTAAGATAGTTTCTGTTCTCTCATCTATCTCGAGTTCTTCTAATTCATACTTGTTTTTGGAATTAATGAATTTGATTATATCAGTGGCTTCCTATGGTTTCTTTCAAAGATTGGCTCTGAATTTTTGAATTGCATCACCAACTTCCTTTATCAAGGCATTCTGCTCAAATATGATTTGTATAGAAGGCCAAATATCATTAACTGAGTTAGTGATATTGGCCCAAAATTGCTATTTTCTTGGGCTAAAGTTTCTTTTAGTGACAACTCCTTTTCTAGCTTGTGGATTTGTTTAGTTAATCTATTTGCTTTTTGTACTTCTGCTCAGTGCATTACTTCTACCAATTTATTTCCATATTCTAAGCTCTTTACTTGCTCTTTGAGCTTATTGATCTCTGTATTCTGAATGGACATATCTTCCATTTCTTTGATCAATTTTTTGGCCTCATCAGTGGAATGAGTTGTTGTTATTGTTGATGTGTTGCTGATGTAGTTGCTGAAACTGATGTTGATACTAGAGTTGTTGTAGATACAGGGGCTGATGTTGATGCTGTAGGAATAGCAGTAATGGGAATTGCTTCCATGTTGTCTTGTTTTTCTTGCACAAATTTATCCATTTCTGTTTCCATTTCCTTTAGTTGAGCGGTCACCTGAATGCTTGGATTCGTCATTTCATCCTTTTGATTTTCTATCTCCAAAACCTCCTTGGTTTGTGGATGCTCAGTAGTTGGTAATTTTAGTTGTTTCTTTAGTGTAGCTATGTCTTCATTTTTCTTCTTTATTAGTTCTTTTGCTGCTTTGATATCTTTTGGATTATAACCAAATTCTATTACCAAATCTTCAAGTGACTTTATCCTATTATCCTTTGCTTGAGATGAGGCTCTCTCTAGCTTTAACTGCGATTGTATATTTGCTAGAGAATTATGTAACTTCTGGACACTTAGAACTTTGTGTGTCATGGTAGAATATATCATTTCTCCTGCCTGTTTGTGAAATTCAATCTGGTCAATTGGATGCACATATTTGGAAAGAACTTCAAAGGTTGTCTTTTTATAATCTTCTGAAGTTTTGGGGGCCTGCACCTTTGGTTGTAGAAATGTCATTTGCATCTTTCTTTTCTTGAGTTCAAAAGCTAAAGGAAATCTATTCTGATCACTAGGAGTTTTCTTCCAGTATTGTTCATATGTAATAGCCTTTAATTCTTCATTTCTGATTTTAATTTCTATGTATTTCTCTATGATATCATTTTATTTTTCAACTAGCTTACTCAATGATGAAACTTCCACACTATTTTTCTTTTCAATAATTTGTGCACTAGAAGTTGATAGCAATGGTGTTTCTTCTAAAAGTGTTGTAGGTGCATCATAACAATATCTGTTTCTGTTTCAACTATCTCTTCATGCTATATCACTGGATTTAGCTTTTTTTTTATTTCTGTACATGAGCTTGAATTTAGTATCAAATGTAGTTTCTGTTAAATAAGAGCCTTCTTCTCTGGCCCTTTTTGAATTTCTATCCCGTGGGGTTGGAGTAAGTAGGATGGAACTAGTATCAAGTTGCTTCTCCACCTCTTGTAGAGTGTTTTCCAACCACTCTGACTAGTTGGAATATCCATCAATGTCAAGCTTAGACTCATGAATGAATGGGGTGAGTTTGAACTTAACTCTCAATTTACTTATGACACCCAAGGGATCATATGACCATTTGAAACTATTGTTGAAATTTAACTATTGTAAGCATCTGTCTGCTTCCTTCCAGCATTCCTATTGTTACATATAAAAGGCCCTAGTTGATTTTTTATTTTGAATTGTGTCTTTATTTTGGCTGAAAGTAAATTGATTTCATCAGAATTCGAAATTTGGCTGATGTATTCTAAAGAAAATATCCTCATTGGGAGGTATTTGGGAAGATTATAAGGGACTAATTGGCTTCCATAGACTCTAATTTCTGTGTGATTCTAGTATAAATACCAGTCTCATGTTTTATTGTGATCTGATAACTGTAGATCCTTTTATATTTCTTCATTGATTCTGTGTTGAATGCTATTGCTAAGCATATTAACTAAATTCTTTAAAATCGAATTCAATGGAATCCTTTCTAATCAAGGATGTCCAAAAGATAACATATTGGGGATTACCCTCTATGTCCAGTTTTTGTAGGTTGACTACAAACCTTTCTGATTGAAAATATATGAATAAATGAAAAAACACTGAGGAGTATTTGAATAGTCCTTCTCATAGCAGTTTGATCAGTTGATCATGCATGTCATCTCCGAGGAATTGGGAAAAATTGAAAAGTATTGATGAAGATAGGCCTGGGCAAAAGATAGAAAGGAAACCAAGGATGGATTCATCTACCCACTCATCAGTAAAATATCCCCAGATGTAGGAAAACATGGTCACAATTTGTCTGGATCTTTCTGAAAACATGGTAGCAGAGTATGGAGGATTGTTTTTAGGAGTTTCTACTAATGGAGGGAGGAAATTCTGAAAGATTTGAAACCTTTTAGGGAAATCTAGCTTTAAGTAAATCTCAGTAACATTTTCAATGGAGAAAGCTACTCCCTCTGGTTGTGATTGAATCTACAGAATTTGATTAATAGATTGAGCAGTGATAGTAAATAGGATTTCTTGGTTAGGGGTGACTATGGCTCTTTCATTTGGCAAATAGTTGATTTGGCACAATTTGATGATTTCAGGGAATTGGTAGGTCTATGGAAAGGTATACTTTGGCAGGTTAGAGTCCCACAGATGAATACCATTTTCTTAATCAACAGATTTGTCATGACTACAGCAATGGAGCTCCAAAAGGTTGTTATCAGTTACTGTGTCTACTATTTTGAAATATTTATCGGGCAAAGGAGTGTGGTCGACATCTACCAGGGGTGGTTGCGAAGGGTTTTCAATCTGGACGCTTTGGGAAGCCATCAATTTGGTTCAATTATTGATTAATAAGCTTAATTGATGGTGATAGGTACTCAGAATTACCTGGAGTATTGAAGTTTTGGTTGCAGAAGGGTCTAGGCGGCAGTAGGGTTTTTAATTCTGGTTGGCGATGGCTTTTGGTCTTTTTCATAAATAAATAGAGATAATGAAATAATGGTTAGGGAGGGTTTTTATTATTTTTGAAAGCTGGGGTTTATCGCATGGCCCAGGGGTTCTAATATTTCAAATATTGGTGGTTTATCGCAATGCCTTGGAAGCGGTTTGGTGGTTTATCACACAACAAAAGGTAGTTTAGTGGTTTGGGAATGGGGGGGTGCGATAGAATGTGGTAGGGCTGCGTGGCAAGGGAGCAGACAAACGAAACCACCTATTTCGCACCCCCCCTTCTGTTATAAACTTCGAACAATGGGGAGTGTGAAAAGGTTTATCGGGCATTAGATCTAATCAATAGTGATCGGGCAATAGGATGAGTTGGGGGTTTTCATAGAGAGGTGGGGTTAGGTAATAGATAGGCAGAGGGTTTAAAAATAAAGTGGGTCGGGGAATATATATGTGAAGGGTTAATTCAAATTGGGGCCTGAAATATATTAAGTGGGATGTTAAGAAATATATTAGGAGGAGGGGTTAAGTCAACAAGGGGGGTTCACTTTAATATTTCGTGCTATGGACTATTTAAAAGTGGGTTTTTTGTTTTATGAAAACACAAAGTTTTATTTAAAGGGGAAAAAAGGGTTTTTAGCCAGGGAAAGGGGTTTTTAAAAGGGGAAAAGGGTTTTTAGGAGGGGAAAAGGGTTAGGATAAGGGGAAATGGATTTTATCAAAAGGAAAGGCTTTTAGCAAGGGGAATGTGTTAGAAAATGTTTTTGATCATGGATAAGCATAATGAGGCTTATATAATTTTTGAGAAGTACTCTACCTACCCTTCTATTCATCTTACCATTTTTATTTCCTTTATTGGGTGCACTTGAGCTTGTTGACCCTTTTATTTTCTTTTGATAAGAAAACTAACTTATTTCTAACCTTATATCTTCCAATGGCTCAGATTAAACTTATGAGTTCATTTTTATTCTCTACCTAACTACTGATCTTCCATGATTAAATGGTTTGGTCATATCTTTATTCACTAACTATTATAACATAAAATTTAAAGGCATGAATGATCAAGATTATATTTTATGATCATCATGAATTGTGGCATTTTGGACAAGCTGCACACAATTTTATTTGCAAAAGTAAAGTAAACTAATAGTAGTCGCAGTTGAATGTGCAACAATTTCAGAATTTATTTTTGTTTCTTTTTTGTGGGGTTCATATTTTATATCTTTTTTATCTTTCTTTCTTTTGGTCCTTTGATTATTCTTTTAGGACATGCCCTCTTTTCATTTTTAATATGGAAAAAATTTGTAGAAAGAAAAGGTATGTACAATATTACAAGACTTAACATAGTCAATTCAAAATTATGATCCCTGTTATTATAGGACCCTAACAAGTTGTCATTTGTTGTAGATACATTTTACGAATTCCATCTTTGAAGGCATATACTAATAAAATTTCATATAAGGGGATGGGATTTCATATACTGTTTGAATCCTTCAAGTTTATTAGGCCGAATCATGTATTTGGGATTTTTTTCTACTTTAGCTAGGCACCAACTTTTAAATAGAGATTTTCATTGCTCTCCAAGAATTGTAGTGTCCCATGTTTCTCCTCCTCCATGTGAAGCTCCAGATCCTCCTTCACCAAACTAGTTTTCCATCATCACATATTTTCAACGTTGCGTTGGCACACAGATTAATTCAGATGTGGAAATAATGATGGTATCCAAATATGATATGTTTCCTTGCTAGGTTGCACTAACCTTCAAAAGTGAGAAGGGCTTTCAAAAAAAATCCTGTAAAAACCAAACCATAACCCTAAGGAGGAATGATTTTTATCATTCCAAACTAGTTTCAATTCCTGCAAATGACATAATAATAATAATACTAATAATACCAATAATTTAAAAGATTAGAATTTAGTTTATATATATATATATATATATATAAGATTTCCATGATATATATATATATATATATATATATATATATATATATATATATATCATGGAAATATGAGATGTACCATTAGGTAAGGGCTTTGATGCTTACCATGGATTGATCCTTATAAACCGTTTAGTTTATATGGTTTTAAAATTATTTTGTTTTGTCATATCATGAGTTTTTGTTGTTTAAAATGCATTTTTGAATGCATATTTAGATTCACCACCCTTAAAAAACCTTGGGGCACTTGGATTGTAGAGAGTTCACAACTCAAAATTGTGACTCCAAAAAATCCTTTCCCATATCTATAGAAAATTCTAATGGATAATATGCTTGAAAAAACTCTAAAAAATAGAATACATAAGCTATCACAATGAATAATAATATAATTTTATTTTTAAAACCTTATTTAATTTTAATATAATGTTTATAAAATAAAAATTATTATAAAAATATAATAAATTATTAATTATTTAGAGTTTAATATTTTAACTAACTTTAAAGGTAATCACTATATAACATAAGAAACATCATAAGTGTGTTGATGTACAAAAAAGATCCCTACAAATATGAAAGCATAAAAATGGATCTCATAGGAGTTTTATTAGTACTTTTTAAAACATTCATTTTCATGAGAAAGTAAATTAAATGAAAATTCTCAAGACATAGATCTAGATCTCATAATGCATTTGAGAAGATGAAATATTAAACTAATAAGAAAACAATGATAATATGTTGAAGCTAGCGAAAATTTTCCTTTGGTTTTGATTACAAATTGTTTTGCGACAAATATTCCTAAGTTCTCATAAACAAAATGGCACTATGGAGAATAGATAACATCAACTTTGAGATTTTGTGATAACTTTATAAAGAAAATTCCTCTCAACACTTGTATATAGAAACAATTAGGTAGGAGAGTAGAAGAGACTTATCTAATGTCACTAAAGCCACAAAATTGATACGATAAAGGACAAATCTATCTCAAAACATTATTTATCTCAAAATTGCTATGGTGTTTTTTAAATAAATTCTCGACCCTTAAGTTTCTTTCTTCCTCCCGTTGAAGGCTCGAAAATGTCTGCCTCAACATTATAAGGGAGACCACTCGGTCCAGACCTTAGAGAAACTCTTTTTCCATTGAAATGGTGGTTTTGCCTAGTTAAACTAGGTCCAGTTACATTCTCTTTATTGCCACTAACTTGAATTATGACTTTCACCTACCAATAGAGAAGAGACACCATAACATTTTTTTTGCTGATCAGGCAAGAGATTGATCCTTAAGTTGATCTGAGACTCATCCAAGCCACAACTAAATTTTGCCTCTTTGGGAAGAGGACTTCTAAGATGCAGAAACAAGAATTAAAATGCAAAACTTATTCTATGATGCACTTATCCTATCTCATTTGAAGGAAAGAATAATCTTTCTCTCAATCAAGAGCAAGCTAAAATGACTAGAAAAGAAGCATGTAGGAATTGGAATTAGATAAAGGAAATAGAATATGGAAATAGTTCATGAGATCTAATCCTTGTTAAAGAAGATATAAACAACTAAATGTATAATAAATAGTTACCAGACCTTTAAATCTAAATAGCTCAAAATCCTAATAAAAATATGTATAAGAATGAGAAATTCATGTCATAGTACTGAAGTAGTTCAAATAAAATCACATGTAGAAAACCAAAATATCTATAAAATTAAAATGTTGGGTAGCTAGACAAACTAAAGAAACAAATGTTTGTTCTTATACAATTTCCAGTTTTCAAGATGGATTTCTGATTAATTCTGCAAAGTAGCTTGATCAAAATTTTAAATGGGATAACAATTAACATGTACCAATAGTGCTAAAGCTAACAAATAACTCATAGAATGTAAATGTAATTGAAAGCTGAAAACATTTATCTCAATAATAGATGCAAACAATAGTTCCATACAACAATGACATAAATAAACTTTATTATGAATATGAATTAAGTTACAAAACCTCAAATATTTCAGTAGTCCAATTCTCTCACTGCTAGTAACTCGATCTCTACCTGAAAAGAAGACTTCAATCCCACTACAATAATGCAAATGAATGCTGAAAATCCTCTACAATCAGAATTAAAAGCTCCTAAATTATTCTGTCTCTTCTCATGGATTTCTCTCACCTACAACTCTAAATCCCCATTACAATAATGCTTTTAGGATTTCCAAATTTGCAAAGAAAATAAACCTTTTACTAATTCTACAAACCACTATTTATAATTTACAAGAATGATTTCAAACAGGAGATTTGTTGAAGAGTAATTATGCTCCAACCATATTCATTGGTCCAAATTAATTTTCTTCTATTGCTGGAGCAATTTCATTTATTGAAGTCTTCTTTTCCCTATTTATTCCACTGTTTTCCCATCAAAACCAATCAAAATACAAATGAAGATTAAAAAATATCAAATCTGAAGATAAAATCTTCCAAAAAAAACTTAAATAAATAAATAAATAAAATGAAATATGAGATTTATATTGATCCCTATAAAGATCTAATTGGTCGAGGAGAACATAGTCGAATGAATCTGCATTCAACGGAGGGTAGGAGAAAATGGAAATGCAGAAAATTAAACTCAGAAATTAATTTTGTTTAAAATTTCGAAGCTTGATCTTTTGCTTAATTTTAGACTAATTAAATAATCAAATATGATTATTCAATGACTTCAAAAATATTCTCCATGATTTTATTTATCCAACTAGTCGTCCTAGGCCTCGTTTGACCAAAGAAAACTAAATTTATGAGCTCCCAAGATTGAGATATCAAAACTGCCAAAAATCTAAAAAATTTGTTGCGTGGACTAAAAATATATTTTTTAATTAATATCTAATACTAAATTAGATTATAATTATTTCTTAATTAATACTATTTTAATTGTAATTAATTACAAATTAACTATAAAGAAAATTTAATTATTTTAAAAATTAAAAAAAAAAAATATTTAAAAAAATTAATTAAAATATAATTATATTATATTAATATTATAATTACATTATTTTAAATTATCTATATATATAATCCAAACTCATACAAAAATCCTTACATAGTCCTTTAACGAATCAAATAGGAGGGGGAGAGTTAATATATGTGAAGGAGAGTTAATGTATGCATGTAAAGAGAGTTGAGGTGCAGTGATAAGGGACACCGCCATGGCGTATGGAGGAAAAGAGTTATAAGGAAACAAAATTTTATAATAAAAATAAAATAGTCAATCGCATAAAACCAAAATTGGGTATCGAGGATTATAAGTTCTAAAATGCATACACTAATTTTTTTGCGATATTGGGAAGCTCTCATATGGAGCCAACTCGATATCGTTTATTAAAATTATTTTTAAATTGTTACATCGGGTTCAAAATAATATGAAAAATTGGACTTCGAAGGGATTTTTGAGAGTGTTTTTTTTTGAGGTATGAGAAGTTCCAAGGATTTTAGTTTTAGGGGATATTAAATTAATGAAGATGAGATAAAGTGAGATCTACTTAAAGTAGGATTTTTCCATTATAAACTATAATCACTTTGGTAATTAACAATTCTGAAAAATGAAATGAATTTATATTGCGATTTTGATATTTTGGGTTTGGTAATTTATTTTAAAATTAGAAATTGAAGTAAATTATCGAGATCCAAAAAATGTGTTTTTTAACTGTTCTACAATTTGGTTGGGTCATTTTGTAGGATCATTAGTGAAAAATGAAGAAATTAGTAAAAATTAACCAGGCATTAATATTTACAATAAATTACTAATTTAATTACAAAAATTAAAATAATATATATATATATTTACATTTTTTTAACCAAGGTGAAAAATGATCAAGCTTCAAATGAGTGTCATTTGCAAACCAAATAACCAAATGAGGCGAAACAAGTATGCCATTTGAAAATAAGATAAACAAATGAAACGAAACAAGTTTAAATGGAAATCTTGCTAAAATTTGAATTCAATGAAACATCAAAATAGATATTCGATGAAAATGAAAAAGTGGCAAAATTGTAGGACAATTAACTAAATTAAAATCATAAAAGGTGTTTTAGTCAAAAGTCCATGCAAAGTGTCTCCATTATGAAATAAACATATGAATAATGGGGGGTGTTGGGTTTTCCCTACAACATTGGAGACACGTTGGGAAGAACCATTTATCTATGGTTAAAGATAATGAACTTTAATTTACCTAAAGAAATAATAGAATTTAGAAAATCGTCTAACAGTAAAACATTTCCATGGGTTCCACATAAATTGATTTAGAAATATGAGTTTGAAAAGATAAGTACTCAACAACATACTTGAGTAAAAATCATGAACCTAAAATTTGGGAAAATTTTATTTTAATATTACCTCATATGAGAAATAGAAGGTATAAATAGGAGTATTTTGATAAAACATATATCCATTGTTATGAATGGTCTCTGACATTTCTACTCTACTAACGAGCCTGAACAGTACCCCGACGAAGTTGTATTTTATACCATACAAACCTAGTCCCGTTGCCAGTGAGCGTTCATAGCCCCGACTAGTTTACTTGTATTTTCCATGCTTCCTATTTTAATCACCCTTTTGATAAGCGTATTTGTGAGATTTTAGTTTATGATGTACTTGAGTGAAAGAGGTGGGATGGTAATAGAGACTTATGTTAATGGATATAATACTTTCATAGTTTTGACTCCAAAAACATTTTCCCGCGACTATCAATCAAAAGTTTTATAAAGTAGAGGGGTGGGACGGATTCATTGAGTTAAAGTCAGCTCAATTATTTCCCTGAAAATGTAAACTATATCACTTAGAAATGATGTGTGTTCCTCCATGAAAAATATTTAAAGCAAGAAGACTTTATGGTTCCATAAGGATATGTCTTTAAAGATAAATGAAATTCACTGAAATAGATAGAGTAAATATTTTCTCATGTATGCCAACCATTATTGGGTGAGAAAATTTTCTTCCATATAAATCTAAGCGGTGTCACCAAAATCGAACCATAACTGAAAGTAAAAGGAAAATAAATCCAAAATAAAGTAGGAAAAGAAATCAACAAACTCTAAAAATGAAAAAGAAAAAAAAAGAAAGTGAAAGCTTAAAGAAAAATCCAAAATTTAGAGAACCAACCCCAACAAGATTAACTACAAAATGTCTCAACATTAGAGTAAAAGAAGAAAATCATATGTACATGCATTCTTATGTGGAGATTTTAATAAATTTTGTCTTAAATAGTTATAAGAAATGAGGCTCTCAAAATGTAAAGGGTGAACAACAATGTTGAGGGATAATAAATTAATGAGAAGTCTCTGTTTGCAACAAATTTTCTCGTTCCAAAGAAAAATCCTGTATAAAATAATTTTAACCATTTTCAATTAAAATGAATTCTTAAGAAACATATTAAAGGGTCTGAAACTCCCCAGTTTATCTCATTTGATGAGGATCATTACTACTCCAAAAATTCAAAGGCAACAAAAAAAGAGAATGAGATCCAAATCTGAGTCATCAGGGATGTGAAAAAGGATCATGAAGACCTGCACAACAGAGTTTTATATCAGCGAAAACTAAAAACAAAATTGAAACCCAAAAAGTAAAAAATGAAGATGAATGAAAGTGGAAATATGAAACTTACCTTTGGAGAATTTCATTTAATCTGACCTGAAATATATCATCTTCTCCAAGGAAACATAGCTTCTTCTTTTAATTAGAATCGAGAATTTAGTGCGACTTTTTGAAGGCTTTTACGGTGACTTTTTACGGTGTAATTTCTCTAAATTCGACGTGGAATTTATTGAAAAGAGAAGTTTGATTGCTAACTTTGCACAATCGAAGTGCCCTAGAGGTTTTTGAGGGTGCTGAATCCATATAGAGTCAAAAGACCAAACTTTGAATAACAAAACCAAGATTTTACTTCAAAATTTTCTATTGGATTCTCGCACCAAACTTCAAAAAGTCGCACTAAAGACAAATCCAATTAGAATTACAAACATAAAGAAGTTATTTTCAATGCACTCCTCACTCGCCCAAAATCATAATCTATTAAATCTAAGCTAAAGCAAGCAGTAAACTAGAAGAAATAAATGTTTCATTTCCAAGGAATCATAAGTAAACCAAATCCACCAGGAATGATAATGAAGATATTTTTTTTTATTAATTGCAATGATAAATGTTTTTTTGTTTTTTTCATTCGAAATTTATATCAGCCCTAAAATATTGAAATCGGTTCAAAATAAAAATAATGTACCAATTATGTAGAAATTATGTATATGAAGAGGACTTGAATATTTATATGATAAGTATGGAGCAATATATCAAAAATTCAAAATAAAAGAAGATTCAAACATGAATTAATCACGGTCCATTACCTTTACCTGTTCCAAATTCCTTATTAATGGTTTAATCACCATAGTGGTTTCTCAAGGGTGCCTTGAAAAACAAATAAATATTCTCACTAAAATATGATTAAGATAATAAAATGTGCATCCAATAATGAGTCAAAGGAAAAAACACAAACGAACCAAAGGTGATGAAATTTTTCATTAGCCAAACAGATTGCCAAGAAGAGTAAAAGAGACCCATATGCGTACACCATGAAAAACGTATATCCCAATAGTCACAAAGTCATCCCGATGAATGAATAATTGGATTTGATGAAATTATGATTAAAATTCATATAATCTATGTACCACCATGATAACATAAAAATAACATATATATATATATATATATATATATATATATAATCAAACAAGATCACATGTGAACATAGTGAAAGATCAGAATGAATTGATGAGAGGCTTACGAAGATTCTTAACCCAATATTATGAAGTTACTAGTTTATGAGAGAATCAAAGTGAAAGGTAAGAACTCAAGTCTTCCAAAAATTATTAATGAGAAAAAATCATATAAACAAAATCCTTGCTTCATAATGTTTCCGACGACATTTTTTTTCAGAAACTTAATTAAAATTTCACCTCTGATACAGAAAGTCTCGGCTATTTAGAATATTAAAGGGAAGTAAGATCTTATAACAAAATTTTTTGTGTAATTTTTATAAATAAAACTTACGATATTAATCATGCCCGATAATGAATTATTGTTAAATGTATAATGTGGGAACATTGTATTTCTAGTACATCGAATATTCCTGCATCGAAGGTAAAATTTTTGAAAGAGTTTATAAAGTAGTTTTGATGAATTTCATTCTAATAATGAGATAATTTGAATTTTTGTAAAAATGTTTGCAAGAGCACTTATATTTACCTGTAAAATAAGCTTCGAAGGGAAGGAATCTGATATTTAATAAATAAGAGAATAAATCGGGTGTCAAAAGATATCGAAAACTTTTTTGAACCAAAATAAACTTACAAAATTCTGAGACCACAAAATTACAGTGAAGATAGTGAAATAGGGACCATTTCCTCTACTAAGTATAATAGACATGATAGTGAAGGAAAATGAAATGTGGATCTTGGGGAAGTAGATCTCAGAAAAATTATTATGATATAATACAAATCCAAGAGTCCAATAAGGCACCAAATCTAAAATGAGTAGGAAATATATTGGAAAAAGAAAAGAAGAGGATCGGGATTGAAAATTTCACCAATTTTAGGCTCTAAGTCCCTTTGGAAGAAATGAATATCAATTAAGGGAAAACAATATGCGAGTGTGATGCAATGGTTCAAATCATATTGGAAATTGTAAGATTTGGAACAAGCATAGATAAAATGATCGATAAGATCATTCACTGCAAGCGTTTTGTGTGAATGCTCCTTTATTTGTAGAAAAGTCTGAGCAATAAGGAGTGTAAGTGTTTCATTTTAGATGGATTGATGAGAAGTAGAATATTATTATTGAATCATATTGCTAAGTAAAAAACGTGAATTCACATGGGTCTACACACATGAACATATCATAAGAAAAAATATCGGAGAAATATTATGGTTGTATCTTTGAAACATGCGATATTCTCACCTTCTGATAGGATTTTGAATGTAATGGCTAAAAAATATAAGCGGGAAGGGATATCAGAGGTCCTTTATCGAAGATTTAATATGGGGGGTGTGAAAGAGTAACAACCGATCGAAGGAACTGATATGAAAGTTCCGATATGGATAGTGGGAAGTTTATCGGAGATCAGACGATTGGTAATATCAGATATCGATGATCAGAGTATCAAATATGTATGTAAATCGCAGTATCGATGGAGTCATCTGTTGGAGGATGAGGGAAGGGATATCAGAGATCGGTGGATCGGGATATCAGAGATGGGCGAAATGAGATTCACATTGAAAACTCTGATATTTAAGTACTTCAATAATGCTACGTGGCAATCCTGTGGGGTCAAGCCTTTATTATTATATTCACAAAAGAGTGCTTAGATCAACTTTTCTTTTCAACAAAAACCCTTATAATAATTATAGTAACTATCATAAGTATTTGATCGGAGAATTATTTTATTGGAACTTTCTTATGAGGAGAGTTACGATATTATAATGCTTTGATATGAATATTCTGATAATGTATTAAATGCATATCAGGGTTTTAACGAATAGAAGAAAAATAAAAAAATCCTCAAATTTTGACAAAAGAACAAATACTTTTCCGAACATGTTGCAGATTAGAAAGGGTTGGATTCTTGATTATCTCAAGTCTCCAAAATCAAGTGAATGAAGACTTGCAAAAGAAACAAAACAAAAATAAGAAATAAACTATGAAAAAAAGAAACTAACAATATATGAAGATGAATCCATAAATTGCATACTTAGAAAAATATTGAATGCAAATTTACCTCATGAATCTTCAAGTTCTCCCACGTATTTCTCAAAATTCGCATATGTCCAACATCATCTACTAATTTAATACAAAATTCTAAGTAATGAAATTTCAGATTACATGCGTTGGAAATACTTTACAATGATTGTATGCAGTGCTGCCCACTTGAAGACATCATGATGAACTTCTTGCTATTGTTTTGCACCTTGGTTGCTGCTCTTGTCATGCTACCCGATGTTCATTATGGATGGCTTCCTCAAAACTACTAGGCTCAAAGGTTGCTAGAAAAGCAATGTGAGCTTGTTGTGACAAACGAAACTGTCAACCTTCATTTATATCACCAATGATTTGATTTGATGGATGGTTCTTTTGAATCCATTATTTTGTTCTCTTTGGAGGAGCTTCTTGTTGTTGTTCTAGTATATCTTGATGATCATTATTTACTTCTTCCTAGTTGATAGTTGCTTCTTGTTCCATAATTTTATCTATGTCTTTTTCAGCCTTTGTCTCAAGTTTCAAAGATTCTAGATCCTCATCATTATTCATTAGAACACCATCTTCGTCAAATGTAACATTTATGCTCTCCACTATCTGTTTTCGTCTTAGATCATTTATAGGCCTTTCTTTTGCGTGAGTAACCAACAAGGATACCTTCATCAACACGTGATTCAAACTTACCCAAATTTTGATCTTCTCTTTTGATATAACATTTTCTTCTGAAGATTCTGAAATATTTTACATTAGCTGGTTTTCCTTTCCATAATTCATATGGGGCCTTGTTGCAATTATTTCTGAGAAGAATTCGGTTGATAATGAAGGTTGTCGTATCAATTGCTTGAACCTAGAAATTTTCATCCAATTTTGAGTCCTTCAACATTGTTCTACCCATTTCCTATACAGTTCTTTTTTTTCTTTCAGCAACTCCATTTTGCTAAGGTGTTCATGCTATTGAAAACTGTCTTTTTATTCCATTTTCATCACATTATTGCTGAAATAATTTGGAAGTGAATACTTCACCATTATCTGATCTTAGACACTTTATTTTAAAATCAGTTTCATTTTCAACCAATTCCTTGTAGATCTTAAAGCACTCAAATGCTTCAGATTTTTTCTTTAGGAAATTGACGGTTGTCATCTTCGTATAGTAATCTATCATTAACATGAAATATAATTCTCCATCTAAGCCTTTTGTTCTCATAGGACCACATATATCAGTATGTATCAATTCCAATGGATGTGATGCAAAGTGTTCTTTTGTTTTAAATTGGACTTTTGTCTATTTGTCGTGCCGACATGCCTCACATAGTGTGTTGGAAGGTTGTTAGATTTTTGGCATTTCTCGTACTACTTCCTTTTTGCTTATCCTGAGAATATTGTCAAAGTTTATGTGACCCATTTGTTTGTGCCATAACCAACTTTCATCTTCTTTAGCTAGTAGACATACTTTAGTTGCTTCTAGAACATATATGTCGTTTGGAACTTGACTTGTTGTAGCCACAATTTTATCATACCTGCCTTTCCTGATTTCACATTTTGTGGAGTTGAATAGCATTGTGTGTCCTTGATCACACATTTTTCCAACATTGAGCAGATTGTGATTCATGTTTTCAACTAATAGAACATTCTTGGCTATAACTTTTTTTCTTTCGAGAGTGATGGTACCTGATCCTATAACATTTGAAGATCCATCATTTCCAAAGGATACGGTTCTATCCTTCTTCAGAGATACAAATTTCCTTCTATCTCCAGTCATATGTGTTGAGCAACTGTTGTCAACATACTACACATCTTTGTTGTTTTGAGACTTGAGAGTGAGAGAACAATTATCAATCTTCTTCTCCTTCCATGTTCATTCATTCTGTGGCTTCGAAGATTCTTCTGGAGGATTTTCAAGCCTGCAGTCTCTGGCTATGTGTCCAAAGTTCTGACATTTGTAACATTCCATATTATTTCTTAAAATTTCAAATCTATGATGTTTCTTTGAGCCCTGGGAGGTTCATATTTGAAGGATCTCCTGGAATTGTATTGGTTCCTAGGGTATGTGTGACATTCTACAGCTTTATGACCAAATTTTCCACATGAATAATAATAGCCATAAAAAATATGTTGGTACCTAGATGGAAATCTTTGTCGAGGAATCGTCTTCCAAGGATGTTCTTGCGAATATTGTCCAATGAATTCTACATGCATGTCAGATCTCATAGGTTCATTTTATTTTGTTATAGAAGGTCCCGCTTCTTCTTTGTAACCGAGGCTATTTCTGTCGTTGTAAGATCGTTGATTGTTAATGATTTCTTCCAATGCCCTTGAGTTGTTGGCATAGTTTTGGACAGTTTTTCCCTTCTTCATTTCCTTATGCAACGAGACTACTTCAGCTTCTAATGCTTCCCTTTCTTGGTTGATTTCTTCCAACTTATTTTGAAGTGACTCTTCAATACATTTGTGTTCTTCAACTTCAATTTTGAGACCTTGAACTAGCTCTTCAAGAGTATTGGAACGAATTTTCTCAGCCCTGAGCTCTTTTATAAGCTTGATTACCTCATTAGAAAATTATTCTATGGTCAACCCTTCTTCTTCATTTTATGATACCTCTTGTTTATTGTGCTTGGCCATAAACAATACTCTCTCATTAACTTCTTTTTCACTATTACTGTCTTCATCAGATGATGACCTATATTCTTTAGAGATAAAGTTTCTTTTGAATCCTTTCCTTTTTTCTTGCTTGTTGAATTTCTTAAAGCCTTTCTTTCCTTTTGAGTTGCCATCACTTCTGTTCGGACATTTTGTTGCGAAATTCCCAACCTCACCACAGCTGAAACATATCAATGGAAGTTTACCTTTGAATTTTCCCTTACTAATTTTTAGTTTTCTTGTAAAGTAAGATAATTCTTCATCTGAAAGACCTTCTCCATCATCTCCCTTTTCTTCACACTTGTAGGTGCATGTCTTTTCAATTGAAGTTTGGGTAGCAACTATGAATGAAGAATTGGATCAAATAGAGAATAATAACACCTCGGAATTAGTTCCATGACAAAAAGATAAAAATTTCATTGGGACTAAATAGGCGTTCAAGAAAAAATTGAATGAAGACGGACAGGTTACCAGAAACAAAGCAAGATTGGTTTGCAAAAGCTATGCATAAGTGGAAGGAATTGATTTCGACGAAACATTTGCACTAGTTGCCAGAATGGAAGCCATTCAAATGTTTCTCGCCTATGCATGTTCAAGAAAAATCAAAGTCTACTAAATGGATGTTAAGTCAACATTTCTTAATGGAGAATTAGAAGATGAAGTTTACATCGAACAACCTAAAGGTAATCTACTATCAGAAAAAGAAGACTATGTTTGCAGGTTAAAGAAGGCTCTATATGGTCTCAAGTAGGTTCCCAAAGCATGGTATGCTCGTCTTGATGGATATCTACATCAAAAAGGGTTAAAGAAAGGTATTTTTGATAGCAATATTTATGTACAAATAGATAAAAATAATTTAACAATCGTTGAGGTACATGTGGATGATATAATATTTGGTAGCAATGATGATCAACTAAGTAAGAAATTTTCTACAAATATGCAAAGGGAGTTCAATATGTCTTTACTTGGTGAGCTGACATACTTCTTAGTGCTTCAAATATCTCAACAAGAGAAAGAAATATTTATATGTCAAGCCAAGTACATCAAGGAAATGCTCAAGAAATTCAAAATGGAAGATTGCAAACCCATTCTTACTCTGATGGTAACAGGTTGCAAATTGAGCATAGACGACTCATCTAAGGATGTGGATCAGAGGTTGTACAGATCTATGATTAGTAGTGTACACCTGTCTTAACGACTTCCCAACCGAGGATGCTATGCAGGTTGGACAAGTAGCAAGATTCCAAGCAGCACTAAAAGAATCACATATTATTGTTGTCAAAAGAATTTTTCGATATCTAAAGGGCACAAAAGAATATGGCTTGTGGTATCCTAATGGTAACAATCTCATTATTCAATCCTTTACACATGCAGATTGGGCAGGAAGTTTTGATGATCGTAAGAGTACTAGTGGAGCAACATTCTATTTAGGTGGTTGTCTCATATCATGTTCAAGCGAAAATCAAACCTCAATCTCGTTATCTACAGTAGAAGAAAAATACATTGCAGTGGCAGTATGTTGTACTTAATTCCTTTGGATGAAACAAACTTTGCAATATCTTCAAGTACAATTTAGTGAGCCTATTCCCATATTCCGTGACAACACTAGTGCCATCAGCATCTCTAAGAATCCTGTCATGCATTAAAAAAAAACACATTTCAATCAAATATCATTTTTTTAAAGAACAAGTTGCTGAAAAGAATATAAAACTTGAGTATGTTGGCACAAAAGAACAAATCGTTGATATCTTCACTAAAAATTTACCTCATGAATCATTTGAATATCTTCGCCAGAATCTTGGGATTCTCCCAAGTTCTCATTAGATTTTCCTTATTCACAATATAAAGGGGGAGTGGAAGTGTGTACAGGTCTGTAGGATGGTTTTGTGTTAGGGGGAGTTACCCTTTCCCATTGATGTCAAAGGGGGAGAGAATATTGTAGGAAGAGGTGTCACGATCACAGGGGGAGTACTTGTGTTGCCACCAATGCCAAATGGGGAGATTGTTGATCAAGGGTTGGCATTGATGTCAACTCAAGTAGCACCAGGGGCTACCCCAATATTGCATGGGAATTTTAACCTACCAAGTTAATATATTCTGGGTCAAGAATGATTTTTATGGTTTCTACTTGTCGAGATGTTTCCATTGATATATGGCACGCCACATAATTTTTCACGGTTTGAGAGATATTCATGTTTGAAGTTTGTACCCCTTGTTTGTGGGCTAAAACCCTATGAGGTTGTGGCATGGGTCATTGAAAAGTCATAATTAATCTTTTTAAGCTCCTAAAATCCCTCCCACGTTCACTTGTTGAAGCCCCTCTCAACCTAAGCATTTATATAAATTGTGATCCTCATATCCTCCTTATGGAAGGGATTTCTCCATCTGAGACAGGTCATCGTAGAATTTTCGCTCTAATGTTTTTTATACGAAGGTTCAGAAGCTGAAATTTTTATGAGGCGAAGATGAAATCCTGAGGAAGCTCTTGTAAAAATTTCAGATCAAGGTGCACAATATTTTCGGAGATATGATCTGTGGAATACAGTGTTTTTGTAGACTCCTGAAATTCATCTCAAAGAAGTGACCTTGGGAAAATCATCATCTCTCTCTTTGAGTATCAGATTGGAATTCTGTAAAAAGTGGAAGATAGTGAATGGACTGTAGTTTGCGCTCTATCAGTTTTAGAGCTAAATGAAGAAACAGTGACACGTGGCACTCCATACAAGTTCACTCTACTGAAACAGTCCATAATTAGGGCATTGTGAGATATTGGGCATAACTCTCTCTTGAAGAATCCAAATTGGTGTTAGAGCTTGGTTCCTTCAATAGAAGTTTAAAAACTAGAAGGAGGTCATGGAGCATACCAAGAATGGTGTACCTTTGTTCAATGAAAAAAATTATGCACTCTAGAAAGGAAGAATGGAGGTCTATCTCTTGGTGCAAGGTTACGAAGTATGGGACACTATTAAAAATGGATTTACATCAATCGCAGATGAAACAAGTAAGAAGAATTTGGTAAATGATGCCAAAGAAAAGAATATTATTATCAGTGGACTTATCGATTCTACTTATCATAAGGTGTTCGGTTGTAAAACCACAAAAAATGTATGGGAAAATCTTGAGAATATATATGTAGGTGACTCAAATGTCAAAGAAGCAAAGCTTCAAATCTATAGAGAAAAATTTGAGCAACTTAGAATGAAAGAAGATTGCAACATTGCTGCATAATTCCAATATGTTGATGAATTAACTAATACTTTGGAAGGATTGGGAGAGCTAGTTGACAAGAAGACTATTATACCAAAGATTCTTAGAACGTTACCAGGGAGATTCAACCCAAAGGTATCAGTCTTAGAATACAGTGCAAATCTGGA
Organism: Pinus albicaulis; assembly: GCA_034641835.2. Classification (NCBI taxonomy): domain Eukaryota; kingdom Viridiplantae; phylum Streptophyta; class Pinopsida; order Pinales; family Pinaceae; genus Pinus; species Pinus albicaulis. Next base: position 772,078,710 of record CM076572.1, read on the forward strand.
CAAACTCAGGAAAGAGGAATTACATGGAGTTCTCATAGCATATGAAATGAGACTTGATGAAGAAGAGGGTACTTCTCATTTAGAAACTGCATTTGTTGCATCTAAGAAAACCAATAAGGACAAACAACCTTCAATTGTAAAGACATACACCTACAAGTGTGAAGAAAAGGGAGATGATAGAGAAGGTCTTTCAGATGAAGGTTGTTTATCCTTATTGGTTTTCTTAGATGTAACGAATGAAGTTTCTAGATGTGAAGTGCCCTCTTCTTCATCAAGTCTCATTTCATATGCTATGAGAACTCCATGTAATTCCTCTTTGCTGAGTTTGTCCAGATTTGCACTGTATTCTAAGACTGATACCTTTGGGTTGAATATCTCTGGTAACGTTCTCAGAATCTTTCGTATAATAGTCTTCTCGTCAACTATATCTCCCAATAATTCTAGAGTATTGGTTATTTCATCAACGTATTGGAAGTATGCAACAATGTTGCAATCTTCTTTCATTCTAAGTTGCTCAAATTTTGGTCTATAGATTTGAAGCTTTGCTTCTTTGATATTAGAGTCACCTGCATATATATTCTAAAGCTTGTCCCATACATTTTTTGTGGTTTTACAACCCAACACCTTATGATAAGCAGATTCAAGAAGTCCACTGATAATAATATTCTTTGCTTTTGCATCATTTACCAAATTCTTCTTACCTTGTTCATCCACGATTGATGTAAATCCATTTTGAACATTGTCCCATACTTCATAACCTTGTGCCAAGAAATAGACCTCCATTCTTCCTTCCAGAGTGCATAATTATTTTCATTGAACAGAGGTACACCATTCTTGGTATGCTCCATGACCTCCTTCCAGTTGTTAAACTGCTATTGAAGGAACCAAGCTCTGACACCAATTTGGATTCTTCAAGAGAGTTATGCCTAATCTCTCATAATGCCTAATTATGGACTGTTTCAGTAGAGCGAACTTGTACGACGTGCCACGTGTCACTATTTCTTCATTCAGCTCTAAAATGGATAGAGAGAAAACTAAATTATGTGCACTATTTGCCACTTTTTACAGAATTCCAATCCGATACTCAGAGAGAGTTATAACAATTTTCCCAAGGTCACTTCTTTGAGATGAATTTTAGGGGCCTGCAAAAACACTGACTTCCACAGATCATTTCTCTGAAAATATTGCGCACCTTGATCTGAAATTTTTACAAGAGCTTTCTCAGAATTTTGGCTTCGCCTCATAAACATTTCAGCTTCTGAACCTTCGTAGAAAAAATTTAGAGCGTAAATTCCACGATGACCTGTTTCAGATGGTGAAATCCATTCCATAAGGAGCATACGAGGATCACAATTTATATAAATTCTTAGGTTGAGAGGGGCTTAAACAAGTGAATGTGGGAGGGATTTTAGGAGCTTAAAAAATATTAATTATGACTTTTCAATGACCCATGCCACAACCTCATGGGGTTTTAGCCCACTAACTAGGGGTACAAACTCCAAACATGAATATCTCTCAAACCGTGAAGAATTATGTGGCGTGTCATATATCAACGAAAACATCTCGACAAGTAGAAACCATCAAAAGGATTCTTGACTCAGCAATATTGGGGTACACCCTGGTGCTGCTTGGGTTGACATCAATGACAACCACTGATCAAAAACATGCACCTCAAATTTACATCGGAGGACAAGAATGGTGAATATAAGCCTTTTTAGAAATACTTGTGAATCAAAGATTTCCAAGCCATAAAAATTCATTAGAATTTTTTCATACATGAACAATGTGATGAAGTTTTATAAAAACAATACAATGAGGCTTTCAAAAGTGTTTATAATCCGACTATATAAGAACTTTGATACGTTCTAAGCCATTTTTCTAGAAAATGAAAATGGATGCCAAGTAAAACTCTAATTCATTACTTTCTTATTAAAAATATGAAATAATGAAATAAACGCAAGCAAAAAAATAATCTAAATCTAAATTAATATATTTCTAATTCTAACTGAGAAAAGAAACATGCCTAGGTATAATCATACTTCCAGTGTAACCATTCTGTCATTTTAACTCCTACATGTATGTACATTTCAAACATTAGTAACAAAAATATAAATAAAATTCAACTAACTGAACTAAATTTGAATGAAAAATGCACATTTATTTCTAATATATTTACAGGAAGCAACTTATTTGCAATAACCTTTTCTTGAAATGTCCTTTCCAGCTGAATTTCAATTGGATCATAGACATCTGAATGGGTTTCCATTAATGCTTAGGAGAGGTTCAAAAGAGAAGATAACAAGCCATATTGTGGAAATAAACTTTTAGATACAATGGCCTGCATGAATTTTCCAATCTGATGTACATATGTTAAATTATTAATGATCTTCCGTGTAGGATAATTTTCCAAGTATCTTTCAAATGTACCAATGAAATATGGATGGAAATCTGCTACATTCAATAGAAGATCATTAATTGAATTATATTGTTGGTCATATTGTGAAAATACATTCTCTTGTTGGCATTGATTTGGAAAGGAAAGTAACTAGTGATAAGAAATAAACATCAATTGAAATTGGAAGAGTAATAACTCATGATGTTCATGATTATAATTTGAAACTTCATTTTTGCATTTGGGTGATGCATCAATTGAGTGTTCAATACTAAGCTTCTCAATATGCCAACATAAAGTATCTAAAATTTGAGAAATATAAACAAAAAAAATTGAAATCAAACAAAATAAATGAAGGAAAAATAATAAAATCAAATCACCATCTATAGTAGAAATACAAATATCATTACAACGCAATTGGGATTAACTTGAAAATTTTTCCTCTTCACAAGGATTTTCCAGAATAATGGAAATAGGACTTTCAATACCAACTTGTAAATTAAAGAGAGGGTCAAGACTATGAGTATGAGTGATAATTCGATCATGATAAAAATCACATATTGGAATGGGTTCTTGAATGTTGAAATCATGAAGATAATTTTTTTCTTGAGAATGAAAATTAGTTGGAACAATTTCTTAGTTGGAGTGTTCTTCATTCCCACATATGATTGATCTTTGATCACGATAATTTAATTGTGCAGAATATATTTCAACATTATCAATGTCAGAATAATTATTATGAATAACTTCATGAAATTCATTGAAATTTTCTTCATTCCCATATGATAAATCAAAATAAGAAGGAAAATTGAGTTCAATTCCATCAGTGTTGGAAGAATCATCAATAAATAATTCTTTATCGCAATAAAAACTAATAGGAAATTCATTTGGATCATCCTCTCTGCTTTCTAGAACAATATTAATGCAATGAGAAGGCAAATTACTATTAAAAAAAGTAACACGATAAAGGGAGAAACGTGAATGTGAAGAAATAAATCTGAAATATTCTCTGTTTGTATTTTCTCTATTATACATTTCAAATTTAAGATCATTCACTTGACTGGTTGTGCTTTCTCGAAGAATTTTGTTTGGCTACCCTGAATTTGGCATTTGCAACATAATCAAATTCAGAAATTTGTAGAGTAGATTGCATATTATTGGAAACTTTAATTTTCTCATATACTTGCTAATTTATAATCTGATTGTCTAAATTATAGTGATTTTTCGATTTCAATGTAGTGGTTTCTCCAAGGTTGTTGTTGGTATCTTCTTGGATTTTCTTAGCGAAATTTTCCAGGATTCGCGATTGAGATTTGTTGACATGTGAGAGTGCATTATGGTCATCATTAATACTATATGAAGTGTGCACTAAATGAAGGAATTGATCGTACATGGTAGAGGCAACTTCATCATGAGTGGTATGCACCTTCATATTGGAATTCTCAATTATGTTAATAAAATTTGAAGAAGGTTGATCAAAGCTTGTGATTGTTACATACAGATTTGAAATGGGAGGGAGAGAACAAATATATTCAAACTAATCCATGAATTTAATTTCTAAAGGTTTATCATCAATTTTGAATCTTAAACAATTTAATTGAAATATAACGGTAAAATCCATGAAAGATTCATTTTCAAATCTTCATAAATCTTCGAATTCATCACATATCTACTCATAATCATAACTGTCAAATTGATAAAGGAACATTGTGATAAATTGATCCCAATTATGAATAGAGGAAATTGGAAGAGATTGACACCAACTCTTGGATTTCTCTTGGAATGTAAGAGTAAAAATCCTGCATAGAATGCCTTCATCAATAGCATGAAAATTAGAATTTTGAAAAATTTTAAATGAATTGTAAAGCATGATTAAATGCATAAAATTTCTTCTTACCATTAAAATTTACATTTGACAAGTGTATTACTATTTCCGGTGGATTATTGGAAGATGAACATCCAGAGATACAATTCGAAATTGGAAGTTTGAGAGGAGCCATTGTGATTAAAATAAATTTTTAAATAAAAAAAATCCAATAAACAACAAGTTGCAGGCCCTCCTTCTAGCCCCAAAAATGTTGAAGGCTCAAAAATATCTACCTCAACATTATAAGGGAGACCACCCGATCCAGACCTTAAAGTAGCTCATTTTTCTGTTGAAATGGTGGTTTCGGCTGGTTAAACTAGGTCTAATTACCTTCTCTCTATCTCCACTGGCTTAAAATATGAATTTCACCTACTAATATATAAGAGACATTATACAATCTTCTTGCTAATCAGGCAAGAGAGTTATCCTTAAGCTGATCAAGGGCTCAACCAAGCCATAACTAAAGTTTTCCTCTTTGGGAAGAGGACTTATAAGATGCAGAAACAAGAATTAAAATGAAAAACTTAAGATATGATGCATTTATCCTATCCTATTTGAAGGAAGGAATAATATGTATAAGAAATTCATGTCATAGTACTGAAGTAATTCATGTCATAATACAATTTCCAGTTTTCAAGATGCATTTTTGATTAATTTTGCAAGGTAGCTTGATCAAAATTTCAAATTGGGTAATAATTAACATTTAACAATAGTGATAAAGCCAACAAATAACTCATATAACAAAAATTTAATTGAAAACTGAAAACGTTTATTTCAATAATAGATGCAAACAATAGTGCCTTACAAAAATTACAAAAATAAAATTTATTATGAATATGAATCAAGTTACAAAACCTCAAAATATTGCAGTCGTGTAATTCTCTGGCTTCCACCAAATCGATCTCTATCTGCAAAGAAGACTTCAATCCCACTACAATAATGTAAATGAACGCTGAAACTCCTCTACAAATAGGCTTAAAAGATCCTAAATTATTCTTCCTCTTCTCGTGGATTCCTCTCACCTACAACTCTAAATCCCCATTACAGTAATGGTTTTAAGAATTCGAGAATTGTACTCATTCTACAAACCACTATTTATAATTTATAAGAATTGTTTCAATACGAGAGTTGTTGAAGAGTAATTATGCTCCAACCATTTTCATTGGTCCAAATTCATTTTCTTCTATTACTGGAGCAATATCATCGATTAAAGTTTTCTTTTCCCTATTTCTTCAACTGTTTTCCTGTCAAAACTAATGAAAATACAAATTGAGATAAATAAAATGTCAAATATAAAAACAAGATATCTTCCAATCAAAACTTAATGAAATAAATAAATAATAGGAAATTTGAGATTTTTATTTATCCCTGTAAAGATCTAATTGGTCGAGGATAACACAGGTGAATGAATCTGCATTCAATAAAGGCTAGGAGCAAATGGAAATGCATAAAATTAATTTTGTTTAGAAATTCGGAGCTTGATCTTTTGCTTAATTTTAGACTCATTAATGATCAAACATGATTATGTAATCACTTCAGAAATATTCTCCGTAATTTTATCTATTCAACGAGCCGTCTGGGGTCTCATTTGGCCAACTAAAACTCAACTAATGAGCTCCAAAAATTGAGGTATCAAAACTGCCAGAAATCTGAAAAAATGATTACTTAGACCAAAAATAGAAATTTTTAATTAAAATATAAACCTAAATTAGATTATAATTATTTATTAATTAATAATAATTTAATTATAGTTAATTAAAAATTAAATATAAACAAACTTTAATTAATTTAAGAGTTAAAATAAATTTTCAAAAAGTTAATTAAAATATAATATAATAATATTAATATTATATTTACATTATATTAAATTTTGTTTAAAAATTCGAAGCTTGATCTTTTAATTAATTTTAGACTCATTAAATGATCAAATATGATTATGTAATCACTTCAGAAATATTCTCCATTATTTCATCTATTCAACGAGTCATCTGGGGTCTCATTTGGCCAACTAAAACTCAACCTATGAGCTCTAAAAATTGAGGTATAAAAACTGCTAGAAATCTGATAAATTTGGTTACCTGGACTAAAATTAAATTTTTTTAATTAAAATCTAATCCTAAATTAAATTATAATTATTTATTAATTAATAATAATTTAACTATAATTAATTAAAAATTAAATACAAACAAACTTTAATTAATTTAAGAGTTAAAATAAATTTTAAAAATAATTAAAATATAATTATATTATATTAATTATATAATTACATGATATTAAAATCATATATATATATAACTTATTACAAAAATCTTTACATAGTCATGGAACGAATCAAATAAGAGGAGAAGAGTTAATGTATTTGAATAGAGTTGAGGTGAAGTAATAAGGGAGGTCACCGCGATGTATGGAGGAGTCATAAGGAAACAAAACTTTATAATATAAATAAAATAACCAATCATATAAAACCAAAATTGAGTATCACCGATTGCACGTCCTAAAATGTACACACTATTATTTTTGTGATATTAGGAAGCTTCGATATGGAGCGGAACCGATATCGTTTATTAAAAATTATTTTTTAGTTTTTAAATTAGGTTTAAAAATTCATGAAAAATTAGACTTTGGGAAAATTTTGAGAGGGTTTTTTTTTTTTTTTTTTTTTAATATATAGGGTATGAGAAGTCTTAAGGATCTTAGTTTTGGGGGCTATTAAATTAATGAAGATGAGGTAAAGTGGGGCACACTTAAAGTGAGATTTTCTCATTATAAACTACAACCATTTTGGTAATTAACAATCTTACAAAATGAATTACAACTATTTTTCAATTTTGATATTTCGGGTTTGGTAATTTTTTTTTAAAATTAGAAACTGAAGTAAATTACCAAGATCTAGAAAATGTGTTTTTTAACTGTTCTAAAATTTGTTTGGGTCATTTTATAAGATCATTAGTAAAAAATGAAGAAACTAGTAAAAATTAACTAGGGATTAATATTTACAATGAATAAATAATTTAATTACAAAATTAGAATAATATACATATTTTTAACCTAGGCAACAAGATGATCAAACTTCAAAGGAGTGCCATCTACAAATCGGATAACCAAATGAGGTGAAACAAGTTTCAATGGAAATGTTTCTAAAAGTCAAATTCAATAAAATAATCAAAATATAAATCCGATGAAAACGAAAAATGGAAAGATTGTAGGACAATTGACTAAAAAAAAATCATAAAAGTTGTTTTAGCCAAAAATTAATGGAAAGGGTCCCCATTACTTGAAGTAAATAAATGAAGAATGGGGGGTGTTGGGTTTTCCTTACAACCTTATTTCCTCCTCACACATGCATTTGATCTCTAATCCACCTAAATTAGTTAAGATTAGGTAATAAATCCTTTTAATTGACATTGTAAAACAAGAGGGGTAGTGGGAATGTTATTGAAATTAGTTGCGCTTTCACTTTTTTCTCTTTGATAGCTTGCGGCTTGATCCTTTCTATACTTGCACTAGTTATCCCGAAAACATAACTAGTGACTTTTTTAATATGATCATTATAATTGAGAGACCTACTAACTTGTCAAAATTTGAGCCAAGGGTTGAATATTTTTTGGGTTTCAATCACTTAGTCAAAAAATCATAACAAGAAGTTGTCTACTATTGTAGGACTTATTATGATTAGATGATGATATGAGCATGAACTTTTCTCACATTAATCCACCCTTTTTTGTGGGAAACCCTTGTACCCTAAAAGTTCTTGAAATATTTATCCTTATCTATCTAATAATTTTTTTTAACCATATTCATTGTCCTTGTCATATGGTTGATGATTGATATGACAACCACCAATTTTTCGGGCTTTCATAATCCTATCTCTATAGTCCCATATTGTCAATGAAATTGTTTGGTAAAAGATGTGAATGCAAATTAAGTTGACATGGAACTTGATACTTTTTTGGTATGAAAGCAAGATAAATTTTCTTTCATTGACCAGGAAATACATTTAGAATATTAGATGGAATGCACATTGGCAATTGAGACATAGAAAAGGTTTGGAATAGCTAGCAATGGGATATCCATTATTCGATCAGCTTCATACCATAATATAAAAGAGAAGTTCAACATATATTCTTGGATTTACATAGGGAATTGCTTTTATCTATTGGGAGGGATGGTTATTTGGAGTGGGGAGGCCTGGAAGCCACTTCTTGACTAGGGCATGTTTCTCACTCTCAAGAAAGGAAACTGTTGTGATATTCAACAACCCCCATTATTTGTGTATAAATACCTTAGAAAATAATGGAGACCCTTTTTTTGAATTTTTTAAGTTAGGACAATAAAACAATAAATTATATATATATATATATATATATATATATATATGAAGGATTAGGTCATATCCCATTGGCCGAAGAGCTTAAGTGGGAAATCCATATAAATCCCCTCATTGCACATCACATATCACATATGAAACAAGCAACACATAAAATGCTCCACTTAAAAGTTGTGATGCGATATAGCCAAAGGTATAAAAGGCACAAAGGCTTTCAAATTTTTAAAAAACCAAATAACAAAGGAAAAGGCTTTTTGGTTTTCAAGTTCCTGTGGTAATTGTTTACTGAAGAGTTTTCCGGATTATCCACAGTCTCACGAAACACTTGTCGACGTTTCGAATCCCAACGGGGATCCATCTTCAGGACATTGGAAAAGGCTCCTCGACAAAAATTATTTCATAATAGTTGTTGGTGGCCCGCTCACTGCCACGTCATCCATCGCAAATTGCAAATCACTATTTTCTTTAGTACCATCTACCATGCCCACTTCCAAAGCTCCCAATGTGATATATCGCATCACACTTCTGCCAACCTTCATTGCATTTCCATTATCCCTAAAAACACTCACAAAATCGTTGATTTTGAAAATGTGATATGGGTATCGCACTGCAAAACCTCAATAGTATTGCCCCTCCAAAGTTCCTCTCATCCCAAATCTGTCGATAAAGAACTAAAAAATAATTTATTGGGTAAAATCTTGATCGCAACCGGAAAACTAAACACATCGCATGTTTTAAGAGTCATGCTCCCAAACAAGGTTGTGATGTGAGATTTTAATTAAATTCCAAGTTTCTAAGTCAGGCACGTGAACCCATGTTTCTCATATTTACTCATCCATAATGGTATGATGGTCTCGACCCTCCAAAGTGATTTGATGGCCTATTATTTAATGTTTCATATGTTTTCGAGTGAAAACTATATTCGCCATCATTTCAAGTTTTATTACTAAATCACTCCCGCATTCTCAGTATTGTTTTTCATTCACTTTTCTTTAGTACTACAGTCTAGTCCCAAAAAGAAACATTCTTGTGAGATGTCAAAGGTTGCAAATAAGACAAAGGAAACCATGTCTCCTCCATACCCATCATCCCCTGCTTCAAAAGTAACAGAGATGCAACCATTATTCTCAAACTCAACATGCGCTCCAGAAAGTGGTTACTCCTCATGGGAATCCATGTACAGGTTATTTGAAGATGAGAAAATAAGGATAATTAAGAGAGTAGCCACTACTGAGGTTGTAACATCTTCTGAAACCTCTATTAGTGAAGTCATCAAATCGTTTCTCCACAGAATTGATGCTCACCCAAAGATTATTCCATATACTGATATTGTCAAATGGGTAATTTCCAACCTGAACATCGATGATAGGACATTTTTGACCTGAATAGATATAGTAATAGGGTATTTTAAGGAAGAGGATTCAAAGAAAATGTATCATATACCTGACCCATAAAAGGTATATGAAAAAATTTCCTTGAGAAGTTTGCAAAGGAGAATAAATTGCAGTCAGACCAGATAAGAAAATGGAGGAAAAACCCTAACAAGCACAAACATGAAGATAAGGGTATGAATTATGAATATTCTCTTTCTTGTCCCTATTAATACATCGCCTCTATGATGTGTAGTATTTTTGGTTCTCCTAATAGAAATAAATTATCAATTGAATGGGTCCCTCTCATGGAGGCTGTATCAGACTGATACATTATGGATTGTGGAACCATTATTTCCAGTAATATTTCCTCACAAGTTATAGCCTATATAAATAATAATATATTCACCTCCAAGACAATTCCTCCATTTTTTATGAGTGCTTATATCATGGACGCAATGTGTTTTACTTCATATTTCTTAAACATGGGATGGAAATGGACCCATCAAGACCATATTTTTATCCATGTTTACCATAGTATCCTCTGGGAGTCCAAGTATGAGTCTTATTTCTACAAAATTTTCCATGGAGTCATTTCACCACCTCACCAATCTATTTTTGGTAATAAATCCCAAATATTGTCAAAGTAAGCCTGAGATGATTTCACTTCCATAGGAAAATGGTTTGGGGAAGAACTATTTACATATGTCAGAGTTTATGGAAGTCTTGCCAAACCCCATGTCCTTCTCTGTATGTAC